>AP025061.1:34888398-34902683 GCA_036186865.1 Eustoma russellianum
AAAAAAAAAAAAAAAAAAAGAGGTCCTTTGGAATTTTGAGTGCCATGAGTTAGTAGCCAATATTGAAGACTATCACAGGAGTAGATGAAATCGTTGCACTTTAACTGCTTCAAAACTGCCTTCCAAACTGATTTTGAGTATTGACATTTGAATAAAAGGTGAATATGATCCTTACGTTTCCTGTCACAAAGCATACAATTATTAGTATCAATTATACCCCAATGTAAGAGCTTGTCTAAAGTAGACATCTTCGTCCAAAATGCAAGCCAAAGAAGGATTGCATATCTAGGAAGATGATGCTTACTCCAAACAATCTAGGCCTAGCTGACAATTGGGGACAGATGAATTCTAGCTAAAGTAGCACTTTTAACAGTAAAGATTAGGTTAGGGAGCCATTTCCAGTAATCTGGGACAGTTGTATTTTTTTTAAATTAGATTTTATAAACAAGCCAAAATGGCGGATTTACAAGAGTAGTTGCCAGAACCGCAACATGAAGCTTGACATTAAGATATAGACAACTAACAATTGACTATCCATTGACTAGCACCAACCTGTACAAAAATTGCCTATGGGAGGCAACAAGAGTCGAGCATATATAGAAAATAAAGTTTGTAAAGCTAGCTATAAGGAGTCCATCTTCCATATGTAGCTTCCTCATGTTCCCGAGCATGCCAAGGTGATTTCGACCAGAAAGAGATGTGCCAATCCAAACCAAGATGACTGTCCCTCCGTTAGGTACCATGTGTAGGATACATAAATATTTTGGCAGTGATACCAAACTCCAAGGATATCTCCCAGTTGAGTTTTTTTTTTTGTATCTTCTCAAAGAGCAGATATAGTAGCATATATTCTCCAGGATGTCCTTGATTACCAAATCTGCGCTATTACTAATTTTCTAATACAACCTCATGTTCCTCTCTCTTCACATATGGTAAACAACAGGTGAAAATCCAAGAACAGTCATATCCTTCTGCAGTTTTGAAGACCAGGCATGCGATTTCAACCAGCTTAAAGTGTCTTGCCAACCATTAGTTACATGCAGTCATTTCATCTTTTTTAAGACCGCTCCTCAAACTCTGGCTAAGTAAGGACAGTGGAAGAATAAATGCCCATGATCCTCCACAAACATGTTGCATAAGACACATGAATTAGTAGTAAACATGCCCCAATATAGAAGATTGTCTTGTGTATTCATTTTCTTCCAACATGCAATCCAAAGAATAATTGCATACAGAGGTAAAGAATACTTACACCAAACTATTTTTTCCGAATCTAAAACACGCACAAAGAAGTTAAAGTGCCTTGGTGGCACTTTTCATGTAGAAGGTGCTACTTGGTTTCCAAATCCAAGTGTCTTCCCCCTGCTTGACATGGATTGTTCGTCATGCTTGATTGAAGAGTACCACTCGATCATCCCAGCCTATTGCATATGACATATTCCATGCACTACCTTCCAAAATACATGACACCCTTGCATCCGCTGATATTCCTAGTTTCCTTTTCAGTTCTGGATGTAAAATGCTTAAAACACCCCAAGGGTGTCAGGGGTCATGCCAGAATAAAGTGGATTGCCCATTTCCTATCTCTTTAACAAAGAAGGTAGCAAATTTGTCTCGCATCCACAACAATTTTTTCCATAGCCAAGAATCATTTGTTTTGGGATTGGCCTCCCAAAATGATTTCACTTTTAATACGACTGTATGAACCCATTTGACCCATAGACCTTCTTTCATCTCACAGATATTCTAAATAATCTTCAACATATACGCATTGTTAATAGTACTCAGGTCAAGAATGCCCAGTCTTCCTTTCACTTTTGGCTGACAAAAAGTAGACCATTTTACTTTGGCATTCCTTGTACATCCCCGCAAAAAGTTTTTTAGTATCCTCTCCACATCCCTTATTAACCACCTAGGAAGGAAATAAGAGGCTGTCCAACACCTACAACAACAACAACACATACCCAGTATATCTCAATGACAGCAAAAGGCTATCCAACACCTACATATGGCTAATAGCACAGAGCTAATCAACTCAATTTACCTCCGTAAGAGATGTTTCTAGTGGTCCAGTCATTAACTCTACTTCCTAGCTTATACAAGAAGTTTCCGCGGTCGGAATAGATAATTTCCCCGGTATCAGTGGTAATCCTAAGTATCTGATTGGGAGCCTACCTAAAGGCATGCCAAGGGTTTCTGATAGTACTTTCTTTTCCTGGTCAGGAATATCAGAGGTAAACATATAACAGTTCTAGAAGTTTGGTTTAAGTCCTAAAAAATCTGAAATTCCTGAAAGGACTCTCTGATGACTGGTATGGAATTCATGTCGGCCTTGGATAGGATAAACAAGTCATCATCAAAGGCTAGGGAGGATGAAAACTAAACCTAAAGTTCCTAATTTTCCTTTTCAAGACTTGGTTAAAGCCTTCCATAACAGGATGAAAAGGCTAAGGGAGAAAGGATCCCCATGTTAAAGGCCTCTAGTGGCTTTAAAATTCCCTGTCAAAACACCATTAGGTTTATAGAGAAGGAGGTAGTGGATATACATAGCTAAATCTATTTCAGACATACTTCACTGAGATTCATAGCTCTCAAGATCATCATAAGATAGGACCAGTTTACTGTATCAAAAGCCTTCATTATGTCTATCTTCACAGTACAACAGTGAGATCCCCTTGATCTATTATAGCTTTTCACAAGGTCATGCATAAGCAGAATGTTATTTTGTATGGTTCTACTTTTAACAAAGGCTGACTTGTTATCATCAACTAGATAGGGGGTTAGTGGTTTCAACATAGAGACTAAGACCCTAGATATGACTTTGCAAGTCACATTACAAAAAGATATAGGTATAAATTCACTTATCTTAATTGGGTTGTACTAAGGCTGGCTGCGACATTAATAGGATAGCACATAAAGCTGTTTTTGAAGAAGAAATCCACAGCATTGATAAGTTCTTCACCTATCAGATTCCAATTTTCCTTGAAGAAATCAGCTGAGTATCAATCAAGTCCAAGAGATCTGTATGATTTTCGAGAGAGCCTCTTTTATTTCTAATTTAGTGATAGGCTTGGCCAGGGAAAGATTATGGTAATTGGATAAACTCTTTCCAATCCATTCTTGTTTAGGTATATTTAAGGGTCGGGGTCTGTGAAAAGCTTTTCGAAAAAATCATAGTACATATCTTGAACCTACTGATAATCCTCAAACATATCGCCTTCTTTATTTTCAAGCCTAAGTATTTTATTCCTAGCATTGTGTAGCTTCACTGTGCTATGGAAAAATTTAGTGTTCGTATCCCCTTACTTTAGCCACTTCACTCTAGATTTTTGTCTAAAGAAGGATTCCTCAAATGAGAGAAAATTAATGTAGATATCTCTACCAGACTTGACATTTTCCTAAAGTTGTGTATTTAGAGGGTCATTAACTAGCATTGCTGGTGCGTCCTCCAGTTTGCCTTTTGCATTTTCAACCTTAAGTGTGATATTTCCAAACTTCCCTTTATTTAGCTTCCTAAGGGGTTCTTTCAGTCTCTTAGGTTTCATTACAAATATAGGGGGTTACCACTTTCTTTCTCTTCCCAGCTCTCTTTTAAAATGGCCTTAAAGCTAGGGTGACTCATCCAACCCTTTATGAACTTAAAGGGCTCGGATCCAAACTTAAGATCTTTCTGAATGATGAATATACCAGGTGACTGGTCAGAGGTAATAGGTGCCTCACAGTCTAACTGAAAGTGAGGGTATTGATTCTTCCAACACTCATTACAAAACTGTGATCAATCTTCGTGAACAATTTGTTTTCTCCATCTCTATTATTTGGCCATGTATACTTAAAACCCCTTGAGGGGATAGTTACCATGTCCAAGTCTTTCACCCACTCAATGAATTCCTTAATGGCATTCTTGCCTATAGTTTTCCTTTCCGTTTTACCCTGGCCATCAAGGATGATATTGAAATCTCCCATGATTAACCAGGGCTCTATAAAATAGATTTGACTTTTGTATCTAAGCTCCCTCCAAAGTTCTTCCTTATTACTCCTGTCATTATGACCATACACTACTGTTAGGATAAAGCTTTCTGACCTTAGCCTCATCCTTAGGGTGATAGATTGCTCGGTACAATAGAGCAATTTCCCTTCAAAAAGGCTAGGATTCCAAGCTACCCAAATTCTAAGAACTGATTTTGGGAAAGACTTATGCACAACCACATATTTCCTCAATACCTTTTTAGAAATAATGCTGAAGTTACTTTCTCTAACCTTCAATTCCACTAGACCTATCAGTCTAATACTCTTGCCACTAATAAAATTCTTTACATCTAGTTGTCTGAAAGGAGAGTTAAGTCCATCCACATTCCAACAAGCTATTTTTATCATCTTTTGGTTTTTGCGCCTCTCAGCCTTCCCCTGTTCCCTCCCCTACTATGCTGCTTAGCAAGATGTGGTCCTTTTTGCTCCGTGACAATTTCAGTGTCATTACCTGCGTAAGATTTTCCTCCTTCACCATTTTCATCGTCATCTACATCTTTAAAAGGGAGGGGATCCTTATACTTACTCTCCACTTTTCCCTTCGAAATGGCTTTATCTAAGACCTGTCCTAATGGCACTTGACTATCTAGGATTCCTCATCTGTAAGCTGAAGTCTGTCCTCAGCCACATCTGAGGCAGAGGAGGAGTGACCCCCCTGGCTAACTTCATTGTTTAAATTCAAACTCCCCTGACCATCCTCTTGGTCCCCATCTTCATGGGACCATTCCTTACTAGTAGAAGGATGTGAATCCTCTATTACACATTCAACAGTAAAGAATGCAGAAGGTATCACCTGATTTGTTTCCTTGTGCTTCCTAGCCTTTGTCTTTTCTGTAGAGCTTGGGGGACACTCTTCAGAGGTGAGTTTTGTGTTCGGTTAGAAGCCAGAGCGTCTTGTTGGTCATATGGCCTTGTCCATATGTATATTCAGGTGAAGATCCACCACTATGTTCCCTGTTAGAGGAGCAAATTTGTTAGCTACACTACTTTTAACATTTGAGTAGAAAGATACTACCTTGCTTGTTTTTTCTTCATTTGAGGGCCGTCTTTGCTTTTTCCTTTCTTGTTCTTTGTTCTTTAGTTGTTGCCATGCATTATCTTTGCCTTCATTGCTATTGTCACTATCTTCGCAAGTTCCCTCGTTGCTTGGTCTTGCCCTGTTGGCTTCCGTATTAAGTTTTTTAACCTTGCCCTTGTTCTGCTGGTGGACCTTCCTTGGCTTAGTAGTAGCACCAAGCAAAGATTTGGAGACACACATGTGACTGAACGTTTTGCATTTCAGGCAATGGGGTGGAATACATTCATAGTATACTTCTTATAGGCATTCACACACATCCTCGTCAATAACAGTAGGGGAAGGCACATCAGCTGATATTTCGGTACAAATTATGGCATAAGCTACACGTGTTTAAGAGGTGGTTAGCCCTATCCATGAACATGGGCTTGTCAATAAGGCATCACAAGCCACTAAGAATCTCCGCATCAAAGTAATGAGCCTTAAGTCTTGGGATTTGTGTCCATAATGGAATAGAGTTTAGCTTAAGCTTTTCTATCGGATTGTTCCAAACCCAAGGCCTCAGAAACATGACTTGGTTACCAAAGGACAAAGGAGAAAGTTCCAATATTGTTTGCCTTGTCTCCTCAGATTGAAACCTGAAGATGAAGAGATCTTCTTCTACCCTCTGAACTTTAAGAAGCCTCATAGAACTCCATCTATCTTCAGCAAATTTTTTCATATTAAAGAAAGAGACATTGTTTCACATGACTTGGCCTACTATTGCAGCACACTTATGTTTATCGTCAGCTACAGCTTGTGAAGAAATCGTGAAAAGCTTCTTACCTTTGTCCAAGCTACTGAACACATCTTAATGTAGATGATATTTCGGGAGTGAAATCCGACTTAAGTAGTGAAAGTCCAAACCGATTTTGTTTGGATAATGTCTTGCATGTTTAAGATCTATACTGGATTAAGAGAAACCAACCATTTTAGAGTGAGATTGCGTTGGGTTTAGTACTCTGACCATTTTTCATTAGACGGAGTGGCCTTGAAGGCACAGAGGGTTAGAGAGAAGGAAACGTTAGTTAATTTAAAGAATTTGGTTTGGTGTCTGAAAGATCTGATGGAAAGTTAGAGGCGAGAAAACAGGCGGAGGTGGCGGCAAAGAGAAGGAATGTGCTGAGAGAGAAAGATATGACACCAAAGGCTTCCAGAGAATTTTTGATGATCTTCACTGAAGTTACATCTGCACTAGCAATGATAAATAGATCATCAGCAAAAGATAAGGAAATGAGTTTTATATTTTCACACTTCGGATTGTATTTGAAAAGGAAATTAACAGTTCTGGCTTTTAAGAGATGGGTAAAGCCCTCCATAACTTGGATGAGCAGGTAGGATGATCACCCTTCCTGAGACCATAGAGGCTTTAAATTCCCAATCAAAGTACCATTAAGATTTATAGAAAAGGAGTAGGAATACAACGTTGAATCAAGTTCCTGAGTCTCTCAGGAAAGTTCATGAGCTTAAGGATATCCAACAAGTAAGACCAATCGACAGTGTCAAAAGTCTTAATGATATCCACTTCGATTGCACAACTGTCAGGCCAAACCACCAGTCTTTTTGCAATTCTTCACTAATTCATGCATAAGCAAAATATTGTTTTGTATTGATCTGTCATGTATTAAAGCAGATTGGTTGTCATCCTCCAGGAATGGAAAAAACTCCTTCATTCTGTTTGTCATTATCTT
Source organism: Eustoma russellianum (assembly GCA_036186865.1). NCBI lineage: Eukaryota > Viridiplantae > Streptophyta > Magnoliopsida > Gentianales > Gentianaceae > Eustoma > Eustoma russellianum. Next base: position 34,895,170 of record AP025061.1, read on the forward strand.
CGTGATTACTTTAATCACTTTGTAGCTGACATTGCAGCAGGACATTGGCCTAAAATCCTTCATCTAAATTGAGGCATCTACCTGGTTTTTGAGCTCATAAGACAGTAAATAAAATTGTTCCTAAAGAAATAACCAATGGCATCCATGAATTCCTGACCCACTAAATCTCAGTTAACTTTGAAAAATTCCACAGTATACCCATTAAGGCCAGGGGCACTATCATTTTTCATGTAGAATAAAGCATTTTTGATTTCTTTATAGGTGACTTGTGCCCTCACTGCATATGTACATACACATACATACATATGTATATGCATACATACACGTATATGCATATTATATACACACACATAGAGATACGTGTATATATATGTAGACATAAATATCTATATACATGTGTGTATTATATAGGCAAAAATGTGTGTGCATTTGTACATACGCAAATACATACATATATACATACACATACGTGTGTATATATATACATATATATACACACATACACATAGAGATATATGTGTATATATACGTAAATATATATTTATACATACGAATTATATACGTACATACGTGTCTGTATGCGTGTGTATAGCTGAAAGAGTTCATACATAACAATATCGAGAAATAGAACCTTAAAACATCTTCAAAATCAGACATTTCCCCCTCATTGGCAAGCAAATGTTTTGCTCTGTCTTCCCACTGGTCAGCAGCCGCAATTGCATCAGAGATCTTCAAAAACAAAGTTTCTTTTTCAATCTGTTGACTGGCATATGTTGGGGGAGGTGACATGAGGAACGAACTCAATCAGCAAAATCATCAAGCAAAGGATAATGGAGAGAAAAAATAACCGGATCTTACATGGTCGCCTCTTCAATCAGCTGCTTTACAACATCTATATGCATTTTGCAGCGAAGTGCCTGAGACATCGGAATAAAATAAGAGCAGAATAGATAACAGACAATGTCTTTTGACAGACTACATCACAGTGTAACATTAGCAGTACTCATAAAGTTAAGAAGAAACAATCAAATGCAAGGAATTACCTTCAGAGCTTTAACCCTGCAGCAAGCTTTTTTGAGCTCAGCGTCAATCTTAGGCAACTCCTCGACTGGACTTCAAAAAAAATGTCATATTACAATTACGAATAAGCAACTAAAAAAATGGTGCTACATTCTAACTCATAAATTGGATACATAGTATGCTTTTAATCGTCTATTTAATGTGCTTAACTGACTGTACTTGGTGACTGACAAAAACCAGATATTGTAGCGTAGAGTCTTCTTAAATTGCGCACTAAATGTCTCTAACTTCCATATGCAAAGAACTATGCAATAAGCAGTGAAAGATAGATAATAACCAGAATAATCATGACATGCAAGCTACAAACAAACCTTGAACTTTCAGAGACATGCCATCTTTCTGTAGGGAGGTTAACTCATCAACAACGTTCTCCTGATCATCCCAGCTATGAATGTTCACTAGAACCCGATTAGCACGCCCTATCCATGAGACAGCATCAGCGTGACACTCCCTCAAAAGTTTTAGCTCAGGTACAATAACCTTGAAGCCGTCATATTCACGAACGAGAGATTCGAGTTTCTGCTAAAACAATTATTTACCATCAAATTAAACCCTGACTTACACAAGCCTCTAATTGAAAACAATAGCAACTAAAGGAGAAAAACCTAACCATAGGGCAAATAGGTCCTTCCAACAAGTTACCGCATCGAGAACGACACTGTTCAACTTGGCTTATCAAATCTAAAAACATTTCAACTTCGGGCAGTTGGATATGAAGTTCCAAGAGCTGTAGGCAAACAAAACAATCACAAATGAAAAACTTGTGGCTCCAAATGAAGAAATAGAAAGAAGCTTCAATGTGAATTAGCCAAAATCACCTCAGACTTCAGCTTAAAGAGTGCATCTGCCTCAATTGCTGAAGTGGATTTCTTATCTAAGAGTTTTCTTACACTTTTCACCCAACGCTGAAGAACCAAAATAGTAAAAAAGGTCATATTCCAAATGAAGAGGAAATTGCTTTTTTTCGTAAGATAAAATTTCATATATGAGCCATAAATTGCAATTTACAAAAATTGGTTGCTTAGAATAGCAACAACAAACCTAGCTTGCACAAAAATATAGGTGACTTACATTTTAACAAGTCTACAACTAACGCCAACATGTACAAAATAGTTGCCAAAGAGAAACAACAAGCTTAACTTGTTTAAAAATAGGTGGCTTACAACAGTACTAGTGCCAACCTTACTTAAGACTAGACAAACAAAGATGACTCTCCCTAAATAGAACAAGGAACAAAAAACACAGTAAACTGAGGCAGTGGAATTAGAACTTAGGCACCGGAGCAAAACAACTCTTCCTGACCGCACCAAAGCAGGAAATTTCAAACCGCACCAGTACAATAACATAAGGAATACTTTATGTTCATATCTTTAAACAAACACACACACACACGTCATTCTATCATGACAACCAATGAAGCCCAACAGAAAATAATTTTGCAATTGCAGGTATACAAAATAGAAGATATCCAATGCTTAACTACCAGAAGGATTCAATGCAAAAAGGAAAAGTAAATAAAAAGATACCAGCTTGATTGACATTGCTATCCAGAAATGCATTTCTGGTTAAAAGTCAACCACTAAAGCACTTTGATGGACATGAGAAGAAATAAAGAAGACAGATGGAAAATTGCAAATGCATCCTGAAGAAAATGTGAGATGGACACAGACACCACCGCATCCCATGCCAGCCCAAACAAAAAAGGAAAAGGAAAAAGGAAAGAGAAGGGGGGGGGGGGGGGGCAAAGAGAGCACACAAACACAAAATCTAACACAATCCAAATCTAGCAGCCATAGAAAAATTGATCCATAGAGGTTCCTCTGCTTGATGACATAAAGGGCATGCCATCAACCTTTTAACATCATCTACCTTTGTCGAAGACAGCTTCTTTAACAATCTCTTGCTTTCTTTCACATAAATAGGTGAGGCAGACGCCTTTGCACACAAAGCCTCCCAACTAGCAAACTGAAATAAGGAGAGTCAATAATCACTCTTGGCAGTAATAAGAAGTTAGATTTAAGATATAACTCAGCGATAAATTGAAGTCAAACAAGGTGATCCACACTGTAATCAGATAAGAGTTAATTTGCTTACACAAATGTCAAATGTTTTTAACCCTTATCTCAAACTACGTAAAACAACTATGAGTAATTTTCGGGTTGCTTCTTAGAAATGATTTTGAAATGTATTTGGTAGTTAATATGTGGTTAGAGCCCACATTTGTTCTTAATGATAAAAAAGAGAATTTGAGTGAGTTGATTTTCAAAATTAGATCTGTCACTTTTATGCAAAACAATACGTTGATCTTCCCTTTTTTTTTTTTTTTGTGGTAAATCGAATTTCATATACATGCAAATCTACAACCAAGGTAACCATTATACTCTTGGTTGTAAATTTGCATATATATGAAATTTGATTTACAGAAAAATAATAATATAGATATGTATACGTGTGAGTGTAACATATAACATATGGAATTCATAGTAATCATCAAGACCGCTCTTTGATATGAATTCTTGGATACGGAATTTCTTCGACAATGATATCTTCAGTGTATATAATTGCATTTTATTCCAGAAAAGATCTTCAACCCTTCTTCTATCCAACCTATCCAATCTACTAACCAATTAAGTCGGATTATGCGATATGTATTGGTTTAGTAAATACATATTACATGACCTCACTTAGTGGGTTATAAGAACTAGGAGAAGAGTTAAAGAGGATCCCGCAGAGAATTTTTATGGAACCAAAACTCATAAAAGTGATTATATTTTAAACCCCACTAAGAATAAAGAATAAGAAACGCTTTAATGGAACAAGCAACCGAAAGAGTATCTGCATTAGTTCATGTTTTCAATATCTTTCTTACGGAAGCTATGGAGGACACAGCAAGAGCCTGCTCAATCTCTTGAATCAACGTCTTTGCTTCCTCTTCGTACTTCTACACACACCCATATATCAGAAGTTACAACTCTATTTGAAAAACGGAAGTGCACAACTTAACAAAACAATACATGAAAGATGAGATGAACCTTAAGTTTAAGATAATAAGGCTCATTGCAAGGAACAAGATCTGAAGAGAGCAATGCGCTAATATATTTTATCCCCACTTTCTCGCTTTTGTTATTGTTTCGATAAGATTTCACTTTAGAGAAACAATCTTTTACTGCCTCTGTCCAGTTCCGAGCATCCGCCAATTTTTTTTCCATGTCCCGCACCTGTAACCATGTAGCATACATTGGATTTGATCAGCTGAACGGATAAAAGCTCACCCGTAGCACAAAATGTGAAATCAAAATTAACACTCACGGGATTCATTTCAGAACCACCCCAAAGAAACTGCTCGGCTTCCTTCAAAGCATTGGCATAAGAATCTTGAGAGTAAGGATTCTTAAGAATCTTACAAGACTTGACCTGCCATTCTTTTGCTAGCTCCAGATATGAAACATTGCGGCCTTTAACCTAAATTTGATAGGTCATACCCACAATGGATTTAGTTACATCCACTTGACTTAAATGGACTTCCCTCTTTTTATTCTTAAAGATTTTCTACATCACTCCAACCAAAGAATATGAGCATATGATAACACTGGACAACAAGTAAAGTGGCACAAAATGCAAGAGACAGAAAAGAGAGAGAGTTCCAGTAATCAATTACCAAAAAGGAGGGCCCGGGGGAGGGGAACCTGCTTTTGAAACAAACTCTTGTTGTTAGCATAAAATCACACACAAGCACCTTTAACTATTTATTCTTTATATACATATAAGGTTATACCCCTTTCTATAGAAGGCAATTGGTAAAGCCAGTCAGACTCTATACCAATTATATTCGGGAGGTCAGATGGATCCAGACGACCAAATTTCACCAGTCTTTTGAATAGAGTATCATATATTATATTTAAAAAGAAACAAGACAAGTTTCTCAAAGTAGACTAGACCCTTCGCCATGCCCGCAGAATCGGGAGCCTCACTTCATTAGCAGCTCCTTCTAGACAAAATAGAGGCCCTACTGAAAAGGAGTGTTTAAGAATTTTCTTAATAGAAAAATTTTATTAAAAAAACAGATTCTTGAAACCATTAAATCCATCTCCAAATAACCAAACTAAAGATGCAGAAACATGCCCATGGAGAAAAATTAAATAATTACATACGGAAGAGAGAGAAATAAAGCAGCCAAAACCTTTCTTGACAAATCAACGGACTCGTTAGAAGAGGCAAGCTGACTTGGTGAACTTTTGCAGGGGTCGTCACGATTACTTTCCTCGGTCATAAGGACCAGACTATTCAATTCTGCTAAAGTATGACGATAGAGGAGACGGTGCTTGCTAGGCTTGCACTCACAAAGGTGTTCCCAGTGCTGCAATTTAAATAAGTAACACTATCGGTGCATAAAAATAAAAATAAAAATAAAAATAAAAATAAAGAAAGAGCTGAAAGTTACCATATTCGCTTATAGACAGACATCAAAGAGAAAGATACTGAATTTACTTTTTGATTTATAAGCAAATATCTGAGAATCACATCAAAAATGCCTCATGAATAGATGGTATAGTATGAATCGGTCCTTTAGAGGAGAGATAACAAACAACGCAAAATAGAAGTAACAGACTCTGATTGACTAGCTAAGACAAAGGAGGCTTGCTGGATTACTTCGTAGTTCAAATTAGCTCACAATAGAGAAGCAGAACCTTTTTTTTCTTTTTCTTTTTCCGTTTTGTTTTTCCTTTTTCTCTGTTTCTTTTTTCTCTTTTTCTTTGAGCAATAGAGAAGCACAACTTGAATGTTCATAAACCACTTCCGACAAACTTCCCTGGCACATCACCAAAAGCCTTATTCAAAATAAACCAGTATGGTTCAACTAGCCAGCAGGCTAATCTACATCATTTGACCACCTAAACCATTATTTTTACCTACACACTTAAGTCATCAAGGACCTCCATGTACATGTCCAATCAAGTACTATAGCAAGAATGTAAGGGACCATGCCCAAGAAGAGTTCTTTATCCTGGATCACCAATGCCATATAAAAAGTGGAGAAGGAATATCTCCAAGAAACTTGCTCATAGACCTAAATATGTTCAATCTGACTTTGCAACCAAGGCAAAATAAAAAGGAAAATTCCTTAAGCAATCCTCTTTATAAGACCTTTTCTTAATCAATCTATTCATTCTTACCGCAATCCACCAACAAAGATAAGAGATGGAAAAAAGGACACGTCAGGTTTTTTTTCCATATTTTAATCTGTAGAAGTCACAAACCTCCAAACAGACAAACACTGAAGGCCTACAGCGACAACCAACTGCAGATAGGTATAGAAACTGCTGGCATATGATGCACACTGGATCCTTCAAAAGGCAAAGAACAAACCCGTCAGGAATAACTTGAGAGAGGTCTTAATGCTTGAAACTGAACTCTCGAGAATATAAAAGACTACCCACAAGCGATAAGCCACGGGTTAAAAAAACATACCTCTTCGGTGCCGACAAATTCTGGATGTTTTCTGGGTGACAAGGGAGAAGAACGTATAATTCCATGTCCCCAAAGTCGTTCCCTCCAAGATTTTTCCTTGTTATACATCCGAAGTAATTCTTTCCTCAAGTAGCAAGAAGTTTTACTGTTAAACTCGCTCTGAAAGAAGCACCAATAATAGCAAATGTAACTAATATTCAGGAAATATTTAAAAACAAAACAGAAAGCAACGCTCCATTCAAAAACAATTTAGAGAAATCTAGAGAAAATGTAGTTAGGGCATCAGATTTAACCATGTGAGCAAACATGCAACAGACATAAGGATATTGGAATACACACTGGAGATATAGGTCTGTATTCAGAAGCAAAACTGAGTCCAAAAGAGACGAGGCAAGTGAGAAAGGACCAAAAATCAGACTCAATGCCTTCTCTGACAACAAAGGAGGCAACACCAACATCTTTTAGTGGTGAAGAAAAAGAATTTGATCATTTCTCCATTAACAGTGTTAATTTAGAGCCATCCCACAGAAAGCTTCGGCACTTAGTATTAAACATTCCAGGCATTGAGCAACACCTACCTTCCTTGTTTGACAAAACACTGAAGCAAAAGTAAACAGACAACATTATGTTGGACATGCAATTAAAAAGGGAGAGTCACTCCAAGTACCAAAATATCAATATTATTATTATCATCATTGTTAACACAGATTAATATCATTATTAACACAGAGTGAGATGACAAATAGAGTCAAACAAGAGAAAGCAGCGCCCAGGCTCCAATATTCTTATTTATCCTACATACTGCAGCTGACCTGGTAAAACAAAAGCAATTTGAACATAAGATGTAAGGTAAAGATAGCAGGTCTGAAACGTGATGCAATAAAAGTAATTTAGCTCGGCAATGACAAGTGAAACAGCGCATCACACACACACACACACACACACACACACACACACACACACAA
>AP025062.1:0-16250 GCA_036186865.1 Eustoma russellianum
TAGTGGTATAATAATGATTGAGGAGTTGATGCCTGAGATTGATGATTTATTGACTCTCCAAGGAGAGCATATGACATTCTTCCTTAGGGGTAGTGCGGCATATAAGATCTTGGATTGTTTACGTAGGGCAGACGTGTATAGGCAGGCTTTGGACATTCCCTTTAGGTGCATATTACATTTTCATACGGTAGAATTATAAGGAGCAACATCTATAGTAAGATTAGGGTTGATCATATATTGATCATGTTGTTTTTTGATAGATGCAGGCAGGAAACCCGCATATTTCATCTACATATAGGTGAAGTGGCTTTGACGGTACAAGACATAACGATTCTCTTTAGCTTATGCATTAACAGCGGGCCTCTTATGGGGATAAAGCTTTGATACACTGTGGCAGGGTAACGGGATATATGTACGATGGTGTTGGGTTGGACTCTTGTGTCTTAACATTTCAAGAGAAATCGTGTACGTCGTAACGGGTTAGTGGAGTGGATACATGCGAGCCCTCTAACTGAAGATGCATATGCCATACACGTTGAGTAGAGGGCTCAAGAATTGACGTTCCTGCGTATAACAACATTAGTATGCAATTCTGCTACTATCCGGCCTCAACTGGTATATTTATATGTCATGGTGGACTTTGAGGTGGATGCGACGTATTTTGGGGTAGTGCAGTGCTTGTGTGACTGTACCGCAGCTTATGCGATGTAGCGATGCATAGTGCTGCACACAAGGTGTCAGGACTGATGCACCTCTTGCATTATTAGATATAGGGGAGATTTCCTGCAATACATCATATTCTACTACATGTTGTGCCTCATGTAGTTGCTCCTCCTGATACATCTCGTGCGACCTGCTGGCTCAGGAAACATAATTTTAGAGAGGTCACTAGATACGCAGTAGATACGTTGCATGATGAGCTTGGAAATATGGCAGAGGGTGATTTCATATGGATGCCCTACGACGCCGATAATATTATGACACTGCCGCATGTCTATCGAGAGAGGTGAGAGCTATGGCGCGCCCAGGTGCTGCTCATTCTGCAGGAGATAGTTGAGCTGTATTTATTTGATAGGGTAATAAGGCAATTTGTTCTACCATAGAGAGTGCATGCTATTTTATTATCTTTACTGCTACATACTTCAACACTTTATTTGCATCACTACGTGAATTCCTAAAACTTGAAGCTATACTTTTCTCACTCTAACTTCTTTTCTCTCCATTCTCTCTAAAAAAAATCTGTATCTTCTTCTTCTCCACATCCACACCCATCCCCTTCACCGCTCATGAAGTAACCACCGTCGGCGGAGCTTCCTTAGCCCCCTCTGGCCACTCCGAGCACCGTCGTGCGCTGCTGGCAAACAAAAATTAAACTTTTCCTCTTCTAAAATGTCTATATTCAATTGATCCCAACTCGATCTAAGCACGACGATGCTCCCTCAAGCCTCCTCCGACTATTCAGGCGATGACGCACATCTCCGGCGAATAAAGCACACTCTTCTTTTCTGAAAATGCTTTGTTGTTTAATCTAAACTTGATCTAGGCACGCGAGACTTAATACGTGTTAAACCAGCCTGAGTTAGCCTGCTTAAGGCCGATTTCAAACAAGAAGAGACTACTGCCCGTACCTTCTTCAGCTTCGATGTTGGTAAAGGTGAAAAATCCTTTGCAATTTCTCCAAATGAAGTTAGCGGTGGTAAGCAAAAATGGGGCTCCTTGATTATTGGTCAAGTAATGGGCAACAAAGCCTCCTTTATCAATCTCAAAAGATTTGTAGAAACTAATTAGAACAACAAGAGACTGATGGAAACTCAAAAAATGTCAGAAGATCTATTCATTTTCATATTCCAAACCAAAGTTTGCAAGAACTAAATCGTGGCACTCTCCCTAATGTCCTTCGGCAACAGCGTGTTGTTCTTGTGGCCTTGGACACTTGACAAGAAAATTGAAAAGATAAAATTCATTTTCGTTCCTGTTTGGGTGAGGTGCCTTCTTTGAGGCTATATTTCAACAAGAACACACTGGGTAGGATTGCAAGCCTCTTTGGAAAACCTCTCTTCATGGACGGAGTCACAAGTGCTCAGACTTGAGCTGCTTTTGCAAGAATTTGCGTAGAAATCAAGGCTGGAGAAACTCTCCCTAATAAGGTGACGTGTACGGATCAATACGGAGAAGTGCCTTCAAGAGATTTCTTACGAATAGATGCCAATTCAATGTCTTGTTTTGTAAATCTTTTGGTCACTCTTGGGAAGCTGTGGAAACGGTAGAAGGCCATTCAAATACTTGTTTGACACAAAGCTCCAACTAGTTGCATAAAAGAATTGACTAACCAAGGAAAGAAGAAAATAGAAAACTGCAGGTTAATACTCATGTCTCTAAAGCAAATAAGCTCGAGGATGTTAAGCATCCTTCTCAGTTTGCCCAGCTAAAGTTTGAAGTTGACGATCAACATAGAGTTGTTCCGCAGACAAGCACCAACAAAAATTAGCAAGAAACATAATTGGGTGGTTGCCGGTGCTAGCAGGCATTCCTCAAAGGTAAAGGCTCTGTTCCTGAAAAAATAGCGGAGAAACTGATTTTAAAAAATAAATTTGTCTCTGGTGAATGAGGGTAGTTATGCTCTGGATTGTTACTCTGATGAAGAACTAAGCTTCCTTGGAATATGAAGCTAAAGAACATTATCCTGGGAAAGAAGAAAAGAAAAATACTTCTCGGAGGATGGTTGAGAAGAAAGAAAAAAGCAGAACACACAACTGGAAGAGAATACCACCCAGCAAATAGAAGTGATTTCAATTGAAACTGATACCTTTGGAGGAAAGCTTGTAAAGAGGAACCACAAAGATAAAATAAATGAATATGCTGAAGCAGATGATGGAAGATATGAGATAGACTGAAAAACAAAGTTTTCAAGTTGCGAAAGTCAAACAACATAAGAAGAACCGAATAGGTAAAGTGAAAAATGTTCCAATGAACTAGGAAATGAAAATGTTGGTATGGTGGAAATTTAGCATGAACAGGATGTTCATGTTAACAACTTGATGCAGTAGTCGACTTAACGGAGGACACTGATTGCTAAGGGTGTTAATAATATAGTAGAGGTAGGAGTAGTGGAAGGAGACCAAAGCAATAGTTATGGTCTCCCTTTTGATAGGATTTTGAATTACTCTTTAGAAGTAGGCATAGCTTTTGATGGTTTGAAAGCACACTGAACAATTGTTAGTGGTACTGCCTATTATAATGGCTATCTTATGCTTATTTTAATATATGTGAAATTTAACTTACAAGAAAAAATTTAAGACTTATTACAATCATACTACTTTTCTAAAATATGCTTGCTTAGTTTTTCTTTTTAAATTCCACCCTTTTATCTTCGGTTTTATGTATTTTTTCCTGAATTTTCTATGTTGGATACGGAAATCCAACACTGCAACACGGTGTTGCATCGTTAAATTTTCTCCTTTCTCATACGAGTCATGAAATATTCTAACTGTGACTTATTTGGTTCACTTTTGAATGTAATCAAGTGTTTGTCTCTTTTTTAGAAAAAATGTATTAGTCACTATAAGGCCATACGCTAATGTGAAATCCAAACTTGATCTTTCATTGTTCCTGTGTCCACAACCAAATCCACTGTGTACATCATTCTAATCCTGATTGTTTTTACCTAGATGTCACTTTAAATCTCTATAAGGCTCTTCTCATCTATTGGAATTTTACGTTCTATGTTTTCTAAATCTTCCCAAAATTGAACTTTTATAGCCTCCTTTAAACGCACATGAGGATAATAAACGCTAATAATATTGATTTTTTTTCCAAGCACCAACTTAAGGGCATTAATTTCATCTCATTTCCTAATAACGCATACTACTCCGTCTCTTAATGAGACATCTATAATAACTCCAACTTCATTCTTGTCTTATCATTTCCTCTATATCAGAGTCTAACCTGAATTCTCCAATATTGTATGTTTCTCACATATACACATTATCTCTTTCTAATATGAAATAGTTACCTTTCTCTTTATCATCTTGTCCACTATCTCAATTGTCTTTTCCGTTAGAGTTTCAATGTTCCATATTTCTAGTCTAATACTCGTACCTAACATAGTATTTCCTCTCTCATTATCTAACTTATGGTCTAAGAACTCTTACTTATTTTGTTTCACTGCATCTGAGTTTTCTAGGAGATGCAATGGTCCTAGTTCAATTGTCATCGTATTCGGATAATGCGACGAGACCTTGCTTACATGACACTACATCTAAGCTCTCTAGATGTAGCGGTCCTTGTCGAGGCACTGCACTTAGACCATAGGGTGAGTTCTACATGGGATATCCTAGCATTGTCTTAAACTCAGCTGGATGGAGATGTGAGAATCATATGACCTTGGCTATCACAGAATCATTGGCAAAATTATATCTTGGAAATCTGTAAAAGCATAATTCAGTGCAGTAACCTGGTATAGTTGTTATTCAGCCAAGGATATACATTTTGTCATCCTATTAAACCAATTCTTGTTTTTATTTCACCTTCACGCTACAATCCACTGTTTTGGTACAATGATGACCTTTCCTTTTGTCAATTTTGTAGGTTGAAGGACCAAAGTCCCCAGCGGAAATGATAACAATATTGCAGAGGGTGCTGGAGGAGAGTGCTCCTGTTCTTGTTTCCGCCAGGCTAGATGCAGAAGAAAGAAGGAATAGCATGCATTTAAGGGAAGAACAAGATGCAGCATACCGTGCAGCTCTTGAAGCTGATCAAGTATACTGCTTTGTATTAGTTCTACAGTGATGATGTCTGCATACTTGTGCAAGTATTTCTCTGTCAGATATTGATTTCTTTTGTTGTACCAGGCCAGGGAACGTCAGAGGAGAGAGGAGAAAGAGCGATTGGAAAGAGAAGCTGCTGAAGCTGACAGGAAGAGGAGGGAGGAAGAAGAGGCTCGTGAGAGAGCGGCCCGTGAAGCTGCTGAAAAAGAAGCTGCCTTAACTAAATTGCGACAAGATAAAGCTCTGTCACTAGGTGTTGAACCGGAGAAGGGGCCTGATGTCATTCAGGTATTACTGTTTGTTTTCCATTTTACATATAGATGTGTTGTACGTAGGCACACTTCTGTTGAAATACTAGTTTTATCCATAAACTGCTGTCTGTATCAATAAAAGCTGCTCTATCCATCAATGGTTGTTTTTTCTTGTATCTTTCGAACATGTTCAATTTGCACTTGAACCTCGATATTATATCTTAGTTATTATTGTATTTCTATAGATAAAAAAGCGTCAAGCCGTCTTTGCAACAATCATGCTTATTGTTTTAGCTGTCAATATTAGCAAAGATTTCAAAACGGCTTTTTGTTTTTTTAGTGGATAATATGATCCATTTTCTGAGGTTCAATGATCTTAATGCAAAGGCCAAAATGTTACAATTCAAATTGGATATAGAAAGTGTTTAGGAAAAAGTAATGAAGCATTTGCGGACATTGTTCCAGGGACAGATTTTATTGATTTCTTCACTTCTATATGGATATGCACTAGCGGAAAGATACTTTCCTTGTTTTTGATCAATCCAATTTGATACATACTGTCAATGGGACAGCATTTTAAATAGGAATCATCAGTTAGATTTTGAATGATTTTGTACACCATTTCAAATAATTGAACTACACGTCCATTTTATCAGTCCTACTCTTCCCCCTGTGATCTGCCAGTTTAGTCTAATAAAGATAAAGTTCTTACTGCAGTATAATAGTAGATATCCCTGGGCTGATCTTTGTATTTACTTTGGCTGTTTATCCATTAGGTTCTGGTGCGTTTTCCCTCAGGCGGTCGCAAAGGGAGTAGGTTTCACAGGACCGCAACGATTCAGTCGCTATATGATTATGTTGATTCTCTGGGATGTTTAGAGGTAGATAGTTACACCCTTGTCTCCAATTTTCCTCGTACTGTATATGGTCCAGACAGTGTCTTCTCATCTCTTGAAGAAGCAGGACTGCATCCTCAAGCCAGCCTTTTCATTGAGATGAAATCGTGAGGACAGGATTCAATGCCTATGTTGTATCAGTTCAAAAGGCTCTTTACCCGAACAAATCATTCTGACAACTGTAGTACTGAATTTTCAAGTTGTCATAACAGACCTACATTCAGAAAATTTGTGTTATGCTGTTTGCTAAGCATTTCTCCATGTTGTAGGTAGAATTATTCTGCTTGGAAAGAAGCTTTATTAAATTCGAGTATCGTGCTTACACATTCCAGTAACTATACATGTGACGTATTTTACATACTTCCATCTTTTATGAGCGGAAAACCAGTCCTGCAAGGTTGGCATTCCAATCACAAGAAAGTTGCGTTCACTCCTTGTATTGGTTGTGCAGCAACAGCAGGGACAACAACCAATAGACACGTCATTATCCATCTAATTGGGATGGCGGAGGAATTTAACTCCAATGAAAAAGTATATAAGTTTCCATCCACGATGTATAGTTCCTCTTTGTTGGTTGCTCATCCAAAGATAAATCGTATGCAAGGTGTACATGATTACTGACTGAGCAGTGGCAAAATGAGCATTTACTACACCAACCATCCTACTACTTCCTACAGTGACGGGGAAGAAAAAAAAAGGAGAAGAAGGAGAACCATCAGTGGCTGCAATATACACATGAATGTCATAACGAAACTCTTGCAAAATTGTACCTTTCTAAATGAATACCAAGATATTCAAAGAACTGTACATGACAGCCACCAATAAAAGACTCGATGACAAACTACGAAGGGAAGAACCACGAACCAACCTGCCTATGAACTGTTTGCCTTCTCGCCTCCGCAGCTACGTTTCTATAGGTTGAAGCAGTCTCCGCATGCGTGTCCGGAAGGTTTACGATGGTCATGAAGTAAAATAGATACAGTCAGAGTAACGTTGATCATACTCTGTTTTCAAACCAGGAGGGGGTGAACTGGTAACATGCCTGGTCATTTATGTGACGATATGATTATCACAGGGAGTGACCAAGAGGAAATGTCAGAACTTCAGAAGAGGTTATTTGCCGAATTTGAAATGAAGAACTTAGGAAGTCTGAAATACTTTCTAGGTTTAGAAGTTTTTTGGCCAAACAAAAAGGATCTTCATATCACAAAAGAAAAATATATGCTTGACTTGCTGACACAAGTAGAGATGCTAGGTTGCAAACCAAATGATGTTTCGATGGCGACGAGCCTAAAATTAAGAATCACCAATGGACCACCGTTGGTAGACCATGAATAGTATCATAAATTGGTAGGAAACTAATTTATCTGTCTCATACACGACCATACATTGCTTATGTCATCGGGTAGTGAGTCAGTCTATCCACAAGCCACACGAAGAGTATTCGGAGGCTGTAATGTGTATTGTGAGGTTCCTGAAAAGGTCTCCAAGGTACGGGATATTCTTCGGAAAGCATGGCCATTTTAGATATAGAGGTCCACACCAACGCAGACTGGGCAGTCAACCCAAATGATAGGAAGTCTACGTCAGAGTATTTTGCGCTAGTTAGCGGTAATTTAGTCACTTGGAGGAGCAAGAAACATAAGGTAGTTGAGTTGTCGAGCGCATAAGCAGAGTTCAGTGGAATCGCTAAAGGGTCATGGATGTCCTATGACTAAAGAAATTGTTGTGCGAGTTGGGATTTTCGTTGAGATGTTCGGCTCAGCGAAAATGTGACAACAAAACTGCGGTAAGTATTTCAGAAAATTCCGTGCAACATGACCAAACCAAACATGTTGAGGTATACAGACACTTCAATAAAGAAAAACTCGAGGATAGCATCATCGAAATCCCGTTTCTACGATCAGATAACCAATTGTCTGACATACTTACTAAGACAGTAGTTGGGAAGGTGTTTGAGTCCATACTAGGCAAGTTAAATATTGGAGATCCCAATGTTCAATTGAGAGGGAGTGATGCAAGTAAGATCAAATCTAAGATATCATATCATATCATATTCTTGTATTTATTGTAATCAAATATAACATAGATAGAGTGTAAATGTAGTTATAAATAAGACATATTGTAATGCATTACAATCAATTAAATACTACTTTCATTCTTAAAATTATTATTTTTACATCATGAAACCAACAATAATTGTACTTCACCGATGACTTTCTCTGAATTTAAGATTTATTCACTCTTAATGACGAAGAAGAGTTTCAAAATTTTAGTTGATGTATGTAAGATTATAAAATGTTTTGATGATATAAAAAGATGTTTGTTAAAGAGCTAAGATTTCACACCTTAAGTAAACATGTGCGGGACGTAAATCTCTCATAGACCGGTTGAAGAACACGTCATCACCTCAGGTATCACATGGCAAGATCCTTGAAAAACTTGGAAAACGTTTGAGATCTTAGATCCACGTCAAGAGACATGGATCGATCGACGTATAACTGAGAGACGTAGATCTCTCAGTATAAGGTATGTCGATCGATCGACGTCTGACTGAGAGACGTCGATCTCTCAGCAGACATACATCGATCGATCGACGTCTGACTGAGAGACGTCGATCTCTCAGCAGACACACGTCGATCGATCGACGTCTGACTGAGAGACGTCGATCTCTCAGCAGGCACACGTCGATCGATCGATGTCTGACTGAGAGACGTCGATCTCTCAGCAGACTTACGTCGATCGATCGACGTCTGACTGAGAGACGTCGATCTCTCAGCTCTGGCACGTCGATCGATCGACGTCTCCAGAATTCAAAATTTTTCAAACGTTGGAACAAAATCCAAGGGAGATTTATGATGTTTTCTCTCTCCAATCTTGCTCAAATTTCTTGTGGACTTTAACCCAACATACTACATGCTTCCTTGACTATTTTAACCATGTCTAAGATTCTCTAGGGTGGCTATCCAAGATCAAAACACTTCATAGGTTGGCTAAAGACTATTTGGGCACTATCTTGACATTTTTGAAGATGAAGACTTGGTGGAAGACCTCAAAAACGTGGTGAACTTCTTCTATAAATGGAGGAGGCTTGGATGAAGCAAACACACTTTCAACATCATCTAGCTTCATTTTACATTGTTGTACATTTCTCTCATACTTGTAAATTTGTTTAGAGCTTGTCTAGCTTTCTTTGATCTTCATTGTTTGTATATTGAGAGAAAGAGAGTCAAGCACAAGAGGAACCATAAATAGTTGATCTCTAGCTTGTGCTTAGACTTGTGAGAAAGTGTGAACCTTACTATATCTCTTCAACCCATTGTGAGAAGTTCTTGAGAGAACTTTTGTTGAAGTTGTGAGGAAGCAAGAAGTTGTTCTTGCTAAGAGCTGTAGTTGTTGTAGTTGTACAAGTGTGTTGTGCAAGAAGTTGCTGTTGTTGTTGCTTACACTAAAGTGTTAGTGTAAGTGTTGTTGTGGTTGTTCTTATTGTTCTTAATAAGAAGAGTAGTTGTTGAAAATCCACTTTGGAAACAAAGTGGTAGTGGAGTAGAATCATTTACGATTCGAACCACTCTATATCCGGTGTACTCTTTCATTGTCTCTCATCTCCAATTCTTGCTATGATTTTGAATATCTTTTTGAGTTGAGAAAAACAAGAAAATTCCGCAAAAGACCCAAACACTCTATTCACCCCCCCCCCCCCTCTAGAGTGTATTTCGGACCTTACAATTGGTATCAGAGCCTAACCTTGATTGCTTGGCCTATCTTTGCAAGTAGCAAGGTTAAAGATCATGGCAATGACAACCTCAACCTCAACCTCTTCATCTTCCAAGCCTACTGCACTATTTTCCGGATCAAACACTAAAGCTCCTATGTTTGATGCCCAAAACTACTCTTTATGGAAATTTCGAATGATCAATCATTTGAAAGGCTGTGGATTTGATATATGGAGAGCTGTTGTCAAATGAATTGAAGTTCCTATGATTACCAACTCAAAAGGAGAATCAATGTTCAAAGATGAGGATGACTACACCGACGAAGAGAAGGTAAATTTCGCCATCAATGGCAAAGCTTTTGACATTCTCTCAAGTGCTCTTACCACCACTGAGCTCATTAGACTCCAAGGTCTTGAAACAGCCCATGAGGCATAGAAAAGGCTTGAAATGATACATGAAGGAACTGAGCAAGTAAGAATGGCCAAAAGACTCATGCTCATGAAGGAGTATGAGATGTTCGGAATGAAAAGCGGTGAGAAGATTGAGGAGACAATCGATCGATTCACACGAATAGTGAATCAACTCTCCATGGTTGACAAGAAAATCTCAAATGAAGATCTTGTCTCAAAACTCCTCAACTCTTTGCCAAGAGAATGGACACCCAAAGTCACCGCCATCACCGAATCAAAGAATCTCAAGACTCTTACCCTTGATGAGCTATCCGGTAATCTCCTTACTCATGAAATTCTTATTGATGAACAAAATAGGATGAATCCCATCAAGTCTACACAAACATCACACAAAGGATTGGTGGTAGAGTCCGATGAATCGGATGAGGAAGTTGCCCTTCTAGTAAGAAAATTTAGAAGAATGGCAACTAGAAACAAAGCTCAAGCAAGAAAGTTTTTCAAGAAACCATCTAAAGAAAAGGAAGCAAGTGAAAATTGCTATAGATGTGGTCGACCCGGTCACTTCATTGCCGATTGCCACGTAAAAGAGCCGCAAAAGCAAGAGAAGAAGGTCTTTCCTCAAAAGAAGAAAGCCCTCAATGCGGAGGTAACCACGTGGGATGATCTCCTTTCGGAATCGGAAGGAGAAGAGAGTGAAGATCAAGGCGTTGGACTTGTGGCAATGGTTGACAATCCAAAGGTTCAACATACTTGTCTTATGGCGATTGAAGATGACCTTGAGGTAAATTCTAACCCTTCAAATTTGCATGATGAAATAGGAGATTTGCAAGATGACTTTGAGAAATTAAATTTGAAATATAAGCATTTAAAGAAAGAATTCAAGAAATGCATTTTAGAAAATAAGAGCTTGCATGACAAAAATATTTTGATGTTTCAAGAGCATGATATCATACTTACCATGCATAAAACCGTAGCTCTTGAAAATGAAGAGATTAGAAAAGAATGTGAGAAACTAAAGTTAGACCTACAAAGACTAACAAATGGTAAAAACAATTTAGACATACTACTTGGAAATCAAAGGATTGAAAATGATAAATCCGGTTTAGGATTTAACTCATCATATTCTATTAAACCTAAGTCCTTAAAGAAAAAGACAAACAATAGAAAAATACAACAAAACTCATCACTTTCTAAACCAAAGCATGTACCCACTTGTTTCTATTGCAACAAACTAGGACATGTAAAGAAAGCATGTAAAGCTAAATTTGAAAGCACATATGTTTGGAAGCCTAAGGGTCGAAAAACTAACCCTAAAGGACCCAACCATCAAAGGGTACCAATGCATACATCTTTTGGTTTTGTAGGCTCTCAAGATAAATGGAGTAGCCAAAGAAGAAGGAACCAAATGGCTTATGGACACCGGATGCTCAACTCACATGACCGGAGACAAGACCTTGTTCACCAAGCTCAAGCTCCAAGATGGCGGAACGGTGCATTTTGGCAATGGGAGAGCCAAAATCCTTGGATATGGAGAAATTGGTAATTCTTCCTTTACTATTAATAATGTACTATATGTAGAATGGCTTAAGTATAATTTGATAAGTGTTAGCCAACTATGTGATGCTAATTTTCAAATTGAGTTTGTGAAAAGAAAATGTGTTGTGAAAAAGAACGATAAGACTGTTTTTGAAGCTATTCGTAAAAATGATGTTTACAAATTTAGCACACATGATTTGATATCACAAAATGTTTCTTGCCTAGTTGCCAAAAATGATTTGACTCAACTATGGCATAGACGACTTGGACACATTAGTTTTAAGAATTTCAAAGAGATTTGCAAAAATGAAAAAGTCCAAGGTCTTCCAAAATTAAATTTCGAAAACCATGGCTTATGCGACACTTGTCAAAAGGCAAAACTTGTTAAAACAAGCTTCAAGCCCAAAAGTGAAATATCCACCACCAAACCCCTATAATTGCTTCATATGGATTTGTATGGGGATATTGGTACAGCAAGTCTAAGTGGAAAACATTACACCTTCGTGGTGGTAGATGACTTTTCTAGGTACACTTGGGTAATGTTCTTAGCTAAAAAGAATGATGCATGCCAATAATTTATAAAGCTTTGTAAAAGATTAGAAAATCAAAGAGAGGACACAATTAAGGAAATTAGAAGTGATAGAGGTGGTGAGTTTGATGGAGAATTTCAAGAATTTTGTGTATCCAAGGGGTATGGACACAATTTCTCAGCTCCAAAAACTCCTCAACAGAATGGTGTTGCGGAAAGGAAAAATAGAACACTTCAAGAAATGAGTAGAGCCATGCTAAACGAATTTGAGTTACCCAAATATTTTTGGGCCGAAGCGGTAAATACCGCTTGTCATGTGATAAATAGAGTCTATTTGAGACCATTTCTCAAAAAGACTCCTTATGAGCTTTGGAAAGGTAGAGTACCAAATATTGGTTATTTCAAGGTTTTTGGTTGTAAGTGCTTTATACTTAACACCAAAGATAACTTGGATAAACTCGACTTCAAAGCGGATGAAGGAATCTTTATGGGTTATGCTCAAAATAGCAAGGCATTTAGAGTATATAATAAAAGAAGCATGAAAGTTGAAGAATCAATTCATGTAAAATTTAGTGAACTCAATGAGGACAAATCAAACATTAATGATGACGATGATGATGATGAAATAATTGAAGTAAGCCATATAGAGAAATTTGAGAATCCAAAAGGTAATATTGTTATTGACCTTATGATTGATCCACTTGAACCTGAGGTTGAAAAAGAAGAAGTAGGAGGAGATACCTCAAATTTACCGGATTCATACAAATATAGGAAAGATCACCCGAAAGAGTTGATATTAGGAGAAACTAGCCAAGGCATAATGACTAGGAGAAAATTCAATGAAAATGCCTTCATTTCACAAGTTGAGCCTAAAAATATAAAGGAAGCAATAAATGATGAAGATTGGGTATTAGCTATGCAAGAAGAATTAAATCAATTTGAAAGAAGTGATGTTTGGGAATTAGTTGCTAAACCTAGTAATCATCCCGTAATTGGCACTAAATGGGTATTTAGAAACAAAATGGATGATAAAGGAAACATCACTAGAAACAAAGCTAGGTTAGTAGCCCAAGGCTATAGGCAAGAGGAAGGCATAGACTATGATGAGACGTTTGCTCCCGTAGCCAGGTTAGAAGCTATTAGGATGTTATTAGCATATGCATGCTATAAGGATTTCAAACTATATCAAATGGATGTAAAATCCGCATTCTTGAATGGAATAATTCAAGAAGAGGTCTATGTAGCTCAACCTCCGGGGTTTGAAAATCATGATTATCCAAATCATGTTTTTAGACTCAAAAAGGCTCTTTATGGACTTAAACAAGCTCCTAGGGCTTGGTATGATAGATTAAGTAACTTCCTACTTGAAAACGAGTTTTCAAGAGGAAAAGTCGACACTACTCTTTTTATTAAAGAACAAGGAAACCATCAATTGCTTGTTCAAATTTATGTGGATGATATCATATTTGGTGCTACTAATGATTCTCTTTGTAAGCATTTTGCTAAATTGATGGAAGGAGAATTTGAAATGAGCATGATGGGTGAACTCAACTACTTTCTTGGTCTACAAATCAAGCAAACTCAAGATGGAGTGTACATATCTCAAACAAAGTATACGAAGGATTTGCTCAAGAAGTACAAATTCGAGGATGGAAGAAGTGTGAGTACTCCGATGAGCACAAGTACAAAGCTTGACAAAGACGAAAAAGGAAAGCCGGTTGAGGTAACAAAATATAGGGGTATGATTGGTAGTTTACTTTATTTGACCGCTAGTAGGCCGGATATTTTGCATGCTGTGTGCTTATGTGCTAGATTTCAAAGTATGCCTAAGGAATCGCATTTAGTTGCCATTAAACGTATCTTTAGGTATTTAAAAGGAACTTTGAACTTTGGATTGTTTTATCCCAAAAATGGATGTTTTGATTTAAGAGGGTATAGTGACTCCGACTATGCCGGAAACCTTGTTGATAGGAAAAGCACGTCCGGGACATGTCAATTCCTTGGAGATTGCTTAGTTTCTTGGTTTTCCAAGAAACAAAATAGTGTGTCACTTTCAACGGCGGAATCCGAATATGTGTCGGCCGCTTCTTGTTGTGCACAACTACTATGGATGACAAACACATTAAATGATTACAATGTTAAGTTTGATAAAGTTCCCATCCTATGTGACAACACATCAGCCATAAGTATAGCACAAAACCCGGTTCATCACAGTAGGACAAAACATATTGAAGTAAGGCATCACTTCATAAGAGATTGCATCCAAAAAGGATTAGTATGCATTGAGTTTGTCCCAACAAATGACCAACTGGCTGATATATTTACCAAATCCCTTCCCACCGAGACATTCGAATCAATTAGAACAAGACTAGGAATGATAAACATCAGTTAAGGGGATGAAGATTGAAAATCTCAAAATGAGGGGCACGTCGAACGATCGACGTATCAAAAACGAGAGATCGACGTACGTCGATCTCTGACATCGATCGATCGACGTACGTCGAACTCAGACGTCGATCGATCGACGTCATCGAATTCTGCAGCTATAAATTTCTGCAAAAACGCGAACCTCCCTCATTTTTCTCTGTTCCAGCAGCAAAACCCTAGGAAAACAAACGCCCCCTCTCTCCCAAATCCTTTCTATCTTCAATTTCATCTCTCAATCAGGATTCAATCCATTCCTGCTCTTAAATCTTGAGTTCCTCTCTTAAAATCTTCCATTTTTAACCTAAAACCCCAAATTTCTCAAGCCCTAAAATGTCTTCAAGAAGCAAGAATACAACCAAGAGGCCAAGATCTACTAGGGGTGGAGGAGAAGGCTCTAGTTCCTCCCAAGGACAATCTTCTCAACCAAGGATGAAACAAACCATGGATTTGAGTCAAGGGAGGGTTCTTGCCGAACTAAGAAGTGACCTCACTCTCTCCAACTTTCCTTGGATTAAAACAAAAGATGCAAAGGAGGCTTTGAAGGAACCTCTACCCCCGGGGCAAGTAAGGTATATCACTAGACATTCTCAAAAATTGTATGGTAAATGGGAGGATGATGAAAGAGCAACTATCCCACTCAAGTTGCTTAGAATCAATGATATTCTAAGCAATAATGAATTAAGACCTATCATTGAGTGGTTAGATTTTCAAGAATGGAGAAATATATGGAATGAAAATGAAATGACAAAAATGTCCACTAGGTACACCCGATTGTTTTATGCCAACTTATGGATCAAATACTTAAACAATCTGCCTTTAGCTATTCATTCCGTTATTGATGGTCGTCATATCAAATTGAAAGTTGAAAAAATTTGCAACTTGATTGGTGTACCCAATGAAGGGTACAATGAGTTTGATGCATGGAAATGGGATACGGCTAGGTGGAAAGTTACTGAAGATGAGGTGAAAACTTTCTTAGGCTTTCATCCTAGTAAAAACACCAATGATATGCCTCTAGTTTACCGTACCCTTCTTGCCATTGTTACATTTTGTGTCAATGGTAAATCCACAAAATTGCCTAGTAACCTCGACTTCTACATCGCATACCGAATAGCTAACCGCGAAAAGGTTAACTTTGGGGATCTTTTTATGACAAACGTTGTGGAAGCCGCAACCAAGCAAAACAAAGCCCTTCCCTATAGTAACCTTATCTATAGAATGCTTGTGAAGTCGGGTTGTGAAGTGGATGACACGGATCTTGACTACATCACCCACAAGGACTTCTATGATAAAGTCAACGTCCAACAAATACTGAAGTCGAGAAAAGAAGCGATGCGGAGAGAACGAGAAGAGGAAGAACGAGACGAAGAAGACATTCCGGAGGAGGCACCCAATCCTGAACCGGAGACTCATGCAGAACCAAGTCGCTTGAGCTCAAATGTCCCGGAGCTCCAAGCACAAGTTATCAGTCTTCAACAGGAGGTTGGCGAGCTAAAAGGCAAGGTGGCAATGCATGAATCAAGATTTGCCAAGTTCAAGGCCAAAATGAAAGCGTGTATTCCTGGAGTCACGTTTTCATCAGATGAAGACTAGACTGTTATTTGTTCTAGCTTAGTTTGTGTTGAACCTTGATGTGTTTAACTTTACTATTGTTTGATGCTTTCAAAAAAGGGGGAGAATGACTTAAGTATTGCTTTAAGTATTGTTTTGACTTATTTC
>AP025062.1:16260-162480 GCA_036186865.1 Eustoma russellianum
ATTGATGTTTTTTTCAAATTTTGAAACATTCAGACAATTAAAACGAAGCAAAAACATCTTTTAGAATCTTGGTTTTGAAATCATCAAAAAGGGGGAGATTGTAAGATTATAAAATGTTTTGATGATATAAAAAGATGTTTGTTAAAGATCTAAGATTTCACACCTTAAGTAAACATGTGCGGGACGTAAATCTCTCATAGACCGGTTGAAGAACACGTCATCACCTCAGGTATCACATGGCAAGATCCTTGAAAAACTTGGAAAACGTTTGAGATCTTAGATCCACGTCAAGAGACATGGATCGATCGACGTATAACTGAGAGACGTAGATCTCTCAGTATAAGGTATGTCGATCGATCGACGTCTGACTGAGAGACGTCGATCTCTCAGCAGACATACATCGATCGATCGACGTCTGACTGAGAGACGTCGATCTCTCAGCAGACACACGTCGATCGATCGACGTCTGACTGAGAGACGTCGATCTCTCAGCAGGCACACGTCGATCGATCGATGTCTGACTGAGAGACGTCGATCTCTCAGCAGACTTACGTCGATCGATCGACGTCTGACTGAGAGACGTCGATCTCTCAGCTCTGGCACGTAGATCGATCGACGTCTCCAGAATTCAAAATTTTTCAAACGTTGGAACAAAATCCAAGGGAGATTTATGATGTTTTCTCTCTCCAATCTTGCTCAAATTTCTTGTGGACTTTAACCCAACATACTACATGCTTCCTTGACTATTTTAACCATGTCTAAGATTCTCTAGGGTGGCTATCCAAGATCAAATCACTTCATAGGTTGGCTAAAGACTATTTGGGCACTATCTTGACATTTTTGAAGATGAAGACTTGGTGGAAGACCTCAAAAACGTGGTGAACTTCTTCTATAAATGGAGGAGGCTTGGATGAAGCAAACACACACTTTCAACATCATCTAGCTTCATTTTACATTGTTGTACATTTCTCTCATACTTGTAAATTTGTTTAGAGCTTGTCTAGCTTTCTTTGATCTTCATTGTTTGTATATTGAGAGAAAGAGAGTCAAGCACAAGAGGAACCATAAATAGTTGATCTCTAGCTTGTGCTTAGACTTGTGAGAAAGTGTGAACCTTACTATATCTCTTCAACCCATTGTGAGAAGTTCTTGAGAGAACTTTTGTTGAAGTTGTGAAGAAGCAAGAAGTTGTTCTTGCTAAGAGCTGTAGTTGTTGTAGTTGTACAAGTGTGTTGTGCAAGAAGTTGCTGTTGTTGTTGCTTACACTAAAGTGTTAGTGTAAGTGTTGCTGTGGTTGTTCTTATTGTTCATAATAAGAAGAGTAGTTGTTGAAAATCCACTTTGGAAACAAAGTGGTAGTGGAGTAGAATCATTTACGATTCGAACCACTCTATATCCGGTGTACTCTTCCATTGTCTCTCATCTCCAATTCTTGCTCTGATTTTGAATATCTTTTTGAGTTGAGAAAAACAAGAAAATTCCGCAAAAGAGCCAAACACTCTATTCACCCCCTCTAGAGTGTATTTCGGACCTTACAATGTACCTATTCCATATGACTAAAAACAATTTATGATACAGCTAATTTTATTAGATACAGACATATCTCTGGATATAAAGTCACTATTTCCAAACCAAATTTTGATAAAAAGTGGTAATTCTTGTCCTTACTATGGATTATAAGCGCTTTTCTTCCTTTTTCTTTCCCTATGCTATTGTAAAATAGAGTTTATAAAGATATAAAATGGATATGACCCATGTTTAAATCTACACGTAGCTTAGTCATATTGAGATATGCTATTATAAGATAAGATTTTACAAAAGTATAAAGTGGATACTACAACAACAACAATATTACCCAAATATCTTAGAGGCTCCCGTCTATGACGAGGTACGGAGATCGGATGTATGCAGCCATACTCATGTGTTAGAAACACATGGTTTTCCGAATAAAGTGGATACAACTATATGTTTGAATTTATACATAGCTTGGTCATATTGAAACTTTAACTTTGGCCGTTCAATTAAGACAACATGAGATATACATTGCCTATTTGATTTGAATTGTTATTGTACTACATTTCTTCTGTTATTTTCAAATCAGATTTTATTTGTATGTGTGTATATGCATGTATCTACGTATCTTTGTTAATTTGTTTACCTTAGGTGGCTATTAGAGTATTTCACAATATTTTTTGAAGCAGAGTGTTTCTTAATATATGACTTTTTTTAAATTGGGAAAAGAATTAAGATGATTGAATATGATGACGAGGACGAGAAAAAGACTAGACAAAAAAGAGAGAGACCGTATATATTGGGAACTTTAGGTTGTGTTTGTTCTTCAATTTTTTTTTTTAATTTTTTTACTTTGCATACTTTCTATAAAGTTTTTAACTCATTTTTCATTTTTTCTTAATGTTCAGCGTAAAAAGAAAATAACTTTTTTTATAAATAAGTGATATTATTTTTAAAATCCGACTATCTCATATTAAAGATCACGCTATAAGATTAAAATAAATATCGTATTGAACATTTTACTTTATCTATATTGATAAGCTAAAAGTAGAAAATTAAATATTTATTTATATCATCAGAATAAAAGATATACAATGAAAAATAAAAATGAAAGGACAAAGGCAACCTTGTGTCTTTTGTATGAGAGAAGGGAAAAGAAATAAACAAAAAGTAAAAAAGAGAATGGTGACTGGTATCCAAATTTTACTACGGTGGGTCTCCCAGGGAAGTGACATCTGGAGGGGGAAGGGATTTGCATTTATTTAGGAGCTCTAATCACCAGTGATCGGCCGGCCAATTGAAATTAGTCCGGCGAGAGAAAGCTGGATAGCTGAAAATGTCCTTCTCCTTCTTCAAGCCATCGCGGCCAAAAACTCCCCAAGAACTTGCCAAGGCGATCAGGGATAGTCTCTTGGCTCTGGATACTAAAACCGTTGCTGAAGTTAAAGCCCTCGAAAAGGTTCTCTTCCTTCCATCTTTTCTATTTTAATTTCCTTCCCTTTTTTGTTCTTATCAGTCCGAAAGTTTGCTTTTTTTTAGATTATCACGTGTTCCGAAATCGAGTGGGAGGCTTTACTGGTCAATTTGTTGTGCGATTTCGTCTCTTTCTTGTGGGGCTCTTTGTCGGTTTCCATTTGGTTATTTCTTGATTTCTGTTAGCTTTTGCCGCATCCAAGCTGTCATCTTCCAACTCAACTTATGAGAAAGGAGCCTGCTTTTGATGTTCTTGATGAGCATTAAGGACCTAGTTTGAAGAGTTTTGTATATTCTCCTTTCATTATCTGCTTTATATAAATGTATCTCGTATTTCAGCCATCCAATCCATGTAACTCATTAGATAAAGGATGTTCTTCATTGACTACTTCTAAACACAAATTTCGTCAAGTGTACAAGATCCATCTGTATGTGGCCGAGGATCAGTTCCGCATGATAGGGTGGCTATCGTAATATCTTGAATCACCTGGAACAATTCTCGGAGTCCTGACTTTTCCATTTTCCCTGTTGCTCACCGTTATTAATCAGTTAGTCTCTTTTTTGACACAGGCCATGGAAGAAGTTGAAAAGAACATAATGACTATGAGAGTTATGCTGTCAGGAGATGGGGAAGTTGAGCCAAATGCAGATCAAGTTTCGCAGTTGGCAGTTGAAATATGTAATGAGGGTGTTATTGCCCTTTTCATTCACAGGTTACACATACTTGGATGGGAAGTAAGTATTGGACATAGGCTTGAGTTCGTATGTTGAACTTAGCAGTTTAAGGATGGCTTCATTTTTCCTGAAAATTTTTTCCCCTCGAAATTTATTGTAGGCCAGGAAAAATTTGGTGCACTCATGGTGTATATTGTTAAAGCAAAATGTTGATTCCAAATTCTGCTGTGTGCAATACATGGAGAACCATTTGGAGTTGTTAGACTTCCTTGTGGTCTGGTGAGCTTTTCGGGCTTTAAGTTGTTGCTTTTTGTTATTCCTATATAGTCATACGCAATGATAGAAATTATGCATGGTCATAATTCTTTTAGGTGAAATCTCTCTTTCCTTTATCCTTAATCATCTTTACTTAAGAAGCTGGACATGTCTTAGTTCCACTTTTTTTTTCTTAATTCAACTTGAGAAGATCTTTAAAGCATATGATGTATAACAGCTAAAGAAGCCTTTAGTAACTGATTATGCTGCTTATGAGTGGTTGACATATATATAGTGATTTTAAAAGGCAAATCTCTTTGGGAGATTAGGCTAAGATCTGGAGATTCTTGGATGTGGAAAAAACTGTTGTGTAATGGACCAGTATACTCACTGCATCACCAAAATTTGGGAATGGTCGAACAACCTCATTCTGGTATGACCCATGGCATCTCTGGGGGATTCTAAATGTGAAACACCCGGAGCTAAAAAGGAAGCTACAGATTAGGGATGATGCTAACATTGCAACTGTCCTTGAGGGACGATCATGGAAATTACCGTATGGGCGAGGGTGGGATAACCAAACAATCGAGTTTAACCAAGCATGTTGCGGGGTATTAAGCTAACTAAGGGGGAAGATAGGTGGAGTTGGATTCCTAAGCCGCAATTTTCAGTCAAGAGTGCCACTTTGGCACTACAACGCAATTGCCATTAACTGACTAAGGCAACATTGTTTGGTGCAAGCATTACCTTCCACGTTATGCAGTTGTGCTTTGGCTTGCATGTTGGAAGAGATTGAATACACTAGATAAGCTCTTTAGCTGGGGACTAATCAAATCTAACTCTTGTACTCTATGTGGCAGATTCGCGAAGAACCATGATCACCTTTTTTTTCTAATGCGACTAGTCTAGCTCAGTGTGGACTAATGTTGTCAAACACATTATGTCCAGGATCAGAACCACTAATTGGCAAAACACTATTGATTGGCTTAACTCAACAACCGAATGGACTACAAAATCCCATTCAGTCAAGAGTGCCACTTTGGCACTACAAACACAATTGCCATTAACTGACTAAGGCAACATTGTTTGGTGCAAGCATTACCTTCCACGTTATGCAATTGTGCTTTGGCTTGCATGTTGGAAGAGAATGAATACACTAGATAAGCTCTTTAGCTGGGGACTAATCAAATCTAACTCTTGTACTCTATGTGGCAGATTCGCGAAGAACCATGATCACCTTTTTTTCCAATGCGACTAGTGTAGCTCAGTGTAGACTAATGTTGTCAAACACATTATGTCCAGGATCAGAACCACAAATTGGCAAAACACTATTGATTGGCTTAACTCAACAACCGAATGGGCTACAAAATTCCAAAGAGACATAGTGCAGCACAAGTTTTAGATCAAGCTGCTCCTACAGTAACCTGGGATAAAATTATCAGTTGCGCTCATCATCTTCCAAAATATGCAATTATTCTTTGGTTGCATGTTGGAAGAGGATGAGTACTCATGTCAAACTTTTAAATTGGAGTTTGATCCAAACTAGATTTTGTATTTTTTGTGGTAGGGATGTTAAAGATCAAAACCACATGTTCTTTGTGTGTCTATACTCAAATGAGGTCTGAAAATCGGTTCTGAAGCAGTTGAATGCAAGGGCATAATTCACTCTTGGCAAGAAGTTTTAGACTGGTTGGTTGGCAGCATGTGGAAGTTAAAGTTTCACAAGCAACTTGTATATTTGGGTTTCTTAGCTGTTGTATATGGTTTCTGGGTATAAAAAACTGAGATTTCATCATCAAATGTGCAAAGATTGGCAAAGTGCAGCCGCTGAAATTTTGCAGACCATTAGGCCGTGTGCTTCTTCATGGAGGAAGATAAAGAAAAACACCTCAAAATAGGCATGTTCATGAAGATATTTTGTACTTAAGTCTTACTCATTTAAGTCTAGTATTAGCAGTAATAGTAGTATTCTCCCTATGCAGATCTAGAGGTTCTTTTGCATTTGAATGTCGAATGTGGCTAATTAACACTCAGTGCCACTTGTATTTTGAGTATGTCTTGCTTGATGTTAACCACTATTGGCAGCCATCCTTGTAAATATGTCTGATTTGGCTTATATATGAAATCTTAACTTACAAAAAAACTTTGCAATAATCAAGAGAATTGAGAATAATGAAGGCTTGTTAAAAAATAAGCTAAACATGTTGTAAGTGAAGCAAATTCAAAAGTGTTTGAAGATTTTCATAAGTGGTTGGACAGGAATAAAGGTGAAAGAGATATGTATAAAATTGATAGAGCGAGAGAAAGAAAGACAAGAGATTTAGCTCAAGTCAAATGCATTAAAGACGGAGATAAAAATATCTTAGCAGAGGAAAGGGCAATAAATGATTGATATTTTGGAAAACTTTTTAGTGAATCAGTGAGAGACAAACTCAATATTATACGAGTTATGTAAGTCTGAAGAGGATATAAACTTAACATAAAGTAGGAAAATTTGATTTACAGAGGTATAAGATGCTTTGAAAAATACAAGAAATGATTAAGTGATTGGATCCGTCGGTATTCTAATTGAGGCTTGAAAATGCCTAGGAAAAGAAGGTATTACATGGCTCAAATTTCTTTTTCGCAAGATATTAAAAACATGTAAGATGCTTGACTAGTGAAGGAAAAACACTTTAGTACCTATTTATTAAGAAAAGATATACAAGATTGCGTAAATTATAGATGAATTAAGTTAATGAGCCATATAACGAAGCTCTAGTAGCGAATGATTGAGAAACGACTTCCAAATAGACTAATGTATCTAAAAATGAATTTGAATTTAAGTCGGGAATGTTAATGGCAGAGGACATTCATCTCTTGCGAAGATTAATAGAGAGATATTGAGAGAAGAAGCAATATTTGCATATGGTTTTGATTGACTTGGAAAAGGCATGACAAAGTCCCACTAAAGATAGTGTGGAGAGTGCTTGAAAAGAAAGTTGTTAAAGTAGCAAATATAGAAATTACTAATGACATGTATGACAATGTGATGACAAGTATAATGGCTCCAGGAGGACTAAGTTCATAGTTTCTTATTACTGTGAACTTACACCAAAGATCTGCATTAAGTCCATACTTATTTGTTTTAGTTGGAGACAAGCTCACTCGACACATTCAATATAGTGTTATGTAGAGCGTGTTATTTGCAGATGACATTGTATTAGTAGATGAGACTAGTGAAAGAGTCTATGCTAAGCTGGAATGTTGGAGGGAGACGTTAGAGGAAAAAATCTTTCAATTGAGTCAAAAGAAGATAGAGCATATGAAATTTAATTTTAGCAACAAAAGAATGACTTTGGAATCTTGTGTGAAATTGAGAGAACAAGAGATAAACATGAGTAAGAATATAGATATTTATGATCTATACCACAGAAAGATGGAGGAATTGACAAGGATATGAATCACAAGGTACAAGCGGAGTAATTAAAATGGAAAAGTGTGTCAAGTCTTCTTTGTGATAGAAAAGTAACTTAAAGAGAAGTTTTATAGGACGATAGTAAGACTGCATTGTTGTGTGAGTTTGAATGTTGGACAATCAATAATGAACATGAAAGAATGCGAGTGACGAAAACGAGAATATTAAAATGGATGTGTGGGCTATAAGGAAAGATAAAATAAGAAATGAGCATATGAAGAGAAAGGTTGAAGTAGCTCCTATATGTGAGAAGATAAAGGTGTCAAGGTTAAGATGATATGGACATGTTCAAAAGTGTCCTGTAGATGCACCTGTTAACCGGTGCGAGGCAATGAATGAGTTGCATATTAAACATAGGAGAAGGAAACCAAAGATGACATGGAGAAAGACATTAAAGAAGTATATGATTTATATGACAATTGTGGAGCATATGGTCAATGATGGAGCAAAGTGGATACAACTGATTCATGTAGTCGATGTCATGTAAAGGATATAAGATTTAAGTGAGAATTTTAGGTACTTAGGCCAGAACCACTGTTAAGATAATGTGATATTTTGAAAGAGACGTATTTTAAAGACACGTAATATATTATGCTTTTGGTATTACGGGACACACAAGGAGGATATGATTTAGGATATGACTATAAAAAGAAAAACGAAGAAAAATAAAGCACAAAAGAAACGAGTGATCCATATAGCCGACTCCACATAGTGGAAAAAAGACTTGAGTGTTGCTGCAATCCTTCCTAAGTACTACATTATTCTTGGTTAGAAATTCACATTTCATTTTTCTAAACTTGTGATAGGTGTAAGCTGCTGAGTTTGTTTAGCATTTTTAGCCTATTAATGCTAGTCCTCTAGGAAATTGTTCTCTCTAATGACCATGAAAGTTTCTTTGTATGTTCTCAATTTTATCTACTTTCGTTTATTTTAGCGATTATATCTCAAATGCTACCTTTTGTTATCTCCTATGAGCAGCTATGATAACAAAGAAATTGCCTTACATTGTGGGGGTATGCTGAGGGAATGCATAAAGTTACAATCTCTTGCCAAGTAAGCGAGCATATCCTGCGCTTCATGCTCTTTTGTTCTTCTCTTCTTAAAGCTCCCTATTTATTGTTGTTTAAGCGTACTGGCAACTGGCAAGAGAATTGAATTTTTCTATTTATTTCTCAAATATGGTATTTCTGTGGAGACATTGAATTCTTAATTGTTATACTTAATATCCAGATATATTTTAGAATCTCCTAGCTTTGAGCTCTTCTTCAAATTTGTGGAGTTACCCAACTTCGACGTTGCTTCTGATGCATTTTCCACTTTTAAGGTTTGGTTAATTCATACACATGAAATGTTTTTTCTGGTTAGGTTGCGTGTTAATATCTTGGAATTTCAGGATCTTCTAACAAAACATGCATCTGTGGTCGCTGAATATCTTTCTGCGCACTATACTGAGGTTTGCATCTCATTTTCGTTCGACTGATGCACACTTAAGGTCTCTGTTTCTCTACAACATAATGGACATATTTATTATTCTAGATGGTTGGAGTGATCATTGCAATGGGCTATTTTGAAATATCAGCCTTTCTTGATTTCATATTTACTAAAGCATTGTTATTTTCCAGTTTTTTGAGCAGTATGAAAGGCTATTGACATCTAAGAATTATGTGACTAGAAGACAATCATTGAAGGTTAGTCCTCCTGCCATCTGGTTGGCCTTGCTTCTTTGATGTTCTGGGCTTAACGTGTAATGGATTGAACTTCAGCTTCTCTCAGAATTTTTGTTAGAGACTCCAAATTCACATATAATGAAGCGTTATATAGCAGAAGTCAGACATCTGAAAGTCATGATGACATTGTTAAAGGTAATTACTTCTATTACCTTAAAGTATTTTGATTCACAGGAGTTTTGCAGTTCAAGTAACTTTTTACCTTTTGTATCTTTTGGTGAATCCTTGAGGGCTTCATCATGACTACTTGCATGAGTTGCATGGTTTCAAGGATGTCGATTGACCTTAATCTAATGCTACCTATCCAACTTTCCAAGAGGAAAACAATGATTGCAACGCTCAAACTTGATTCAAATTCTGAACTTTGGTGTAAAGTGCTTGGTTTCGGTGGTTTTAAGTAATTTCTTGTTCTGTGTAGCCAGTTCACAACCTCATCTTCATAGTAGTAATATCGGGTACTTGATTACTTCAGCTTCAAATTCCATGTCTCTTGAGCTGCTATTCTATATTTTTATCCTTCAAAATAACGAAGATCACAGTTTGTCTGACAATTTAGTTTTCTCCTGGTTCTTGATGTATTTGCGTTCACTATCTCTTTGTCTCTCATTACATCTAATTTTTCTGCATTCAGGACTCGAGCAAAAACATCCAAACTTCTGCATTCCATATTTTTAAGGTGATTAATTTCCTTTTTATGACGGTGGACTGAAATTGCTTTTGTTGATTAGTTAAGCTCAAAACTTCTAGCTCTTCTGGCCGAGTTTCAAATATGCTAAGTAAAAAACTTACGCTCTCTGATAATAGCTTTAGTGTTTTATCTGAAATGTTGGTGCATTTGTGCTAGAGCAGGAAAGTACATGTCTAAAGTTTTGTCACCAAAACCTATTTGTATGAACAGAACTTTATAAATATGCTCAGTCAATTGATGAGACGTGTTTGGTCCACTAATGAAAAATGTTTTGACGCAAACATGTATCAACTAGATGCACTACTGCATTTCAACCTTTTGAATGATGTGGCAATTTTGCATATGCAAGGAAGACGCTAAAAGAGGTAAATACGTGGGTAATTATTTCCTTTAAATTTCACCAACTTTAACAATTCTTACAAGACCGTGAGTCGGAGAACATGAGCGTTTTTCTGTATCCAGGAAACTCAAGATTGACGCATCATATTCTCTTTCTCATCTTTGGTCTATATGAGAATATCCTATACTTTTAAGGATTTGGCGTTCTTTTCCTCTAGAAATTTTGTTTGAAAATCATGTCTAGTGGTCTAATGAGAATGATTATTTAATAGCAGACTCAGAAGTCTGGTCAATGACTGCTTTGAAAGATTAATACGGATTCATTTGGATGTTAATATGCAAAAGCATATCATTTTAATTTGAGATTAGCCAGAAGTGATGAAATGACAATTGAACATGGTATCAAAAAGGTTGTGTCTTTGTCTGATAACTTCCATATGCATGAAAGAGTAATTTAAAATGAGTAGACTTGTGAACCAGGGTTGTGATGTTTGCATGTATGTGAAGGCTAAAGATGTAATGCTGGTGCATAAAGGAGAGATTGTTTCGCGATGACATGAACATGTAAAGTTGTAGCTTTTCACCTTCTACCGCTGATAGAATTTGTATATGTTAAGATGATTCATATGTCATAAACAGAAAACAAGTAGATTTAATAACGGGGAGATGCATAAGCAAAAAAGGACGCCTTCGTGATTCATATCCTTAGCTTGCATCTTAACCTGAACACTTCTTTATTCCATAGCATGTAAAAGCTGATGTATGCTCTGAAATTTCCCTTTTCAGTATTGGAAAGCGAATGAAGTTATGGTCTTTTCTCATAGAAGTCCCTTCCCCGTGAATCTCAGGTTTCTATTAATATGCACGCCCTGTTTGTTTTTCCTCCTGTCTGCAGGTTTTTGTGGCTAACCCCAACAAACCCCGGGAAATTAAAGTTATATTGAGCAAAAACCATGAAAAACTGCTGGAATTGCTTCACGATCTCTCTGCTGGAAAAGGTAAATTCATAGGGGCTTTTGCGTATCTGTGCCTGCCTGACGTTCTGTCTGGAAAGTTAATGACAAACCCATAAACCTAAACTTGTGATCTTTGATTGAGATTATTGTGTATGAGCTTTCATAATTATAATTATCTGGAGAAGAATATTTAAAAACTGAAATCACCTGATGTATGATATTATTGGAGTAAAGCTGTTACCATATGCATTACAAAAGAAACTATCTGAAAAGATCACCTTCTGATTCTGAACGTACTGAGTTGATCATCGGCTTATGTTGCAACCATTTGTATGCATAAAATCCTTAGCTTTCCTGTTTCTCCTAATGTCTGTAGGTGGTGAAGATGATCAGTTGGAAGAAGAGAAGGAGCTGGTTATAAAGGAAATAGAAAGATTGTCTCGGATGCCACATCTTGAAGCTTAGGTACATATCCTGTTGTTTCTGTAAGGGGACGAGGATATCTCTTAGCTATTGCCACTAGAGTTGTTGATGTGACAAGAGACCGGAGGAAACAATTTGGAACTACTTATTATCCTCTAACTGCATACAATAATTCGATACAAGTTTTCTAGCCAACCTGAAATGTAGTGTCTGGTGCGTGTAAAGTATACCAAATGTAGTTTGTTCAATTCTTGTATTAGAGGCGGTGACCAAAAATGGGTAGCCAAGCTTTACGGTTCAAAGATTGTCTAACCTCTTTCCAAGGGAACTGTGTATCAACTATGTCGCCACAGGATTATCGTGAGTTCGGTTCTTTTGTCCATCTGCTTCTCCAAACAAAGTGCTTGTCGCATGCGTGTGAGAACATGGATACGCAATAAACTGTCTCATGACGGGAAACCTTGTATCAACATTCATACGTTTATTATATAAATAATACGTTTGGACCCAAAAGTTGTGTCAGGGGAAAGACAACCTCATCCTTCTGATCTCAAGAATTCTTGGTGTATAAGATGCTGTTGGGACAAAAGTAGATAAAGTCTGCTGTTTTCTCCAAAGCCAGACTATGAATGCCTGGAGATGATATAAAATAATTATCAACAAAAGTAGATAAAGTCTGCTGTTTTCTCCAAAGCCAGACTATGGATGCCTGGAGATGGTATAAAATAATTATCAGGAGTATACTTGAAGGGAAGAAATCCTACTATCTAGGAAAGAAAAAATTTGGAGAGGGAGTAGGAGAGGAAGTGTGGGTATGTGCCATTGTGGGCGTAAAATCTGAAGGGAGAGGGGGAGAGAGACTCGGGGGACGAATTTTGTGTGTGTGCAGAGATTAAAGAATTGCGTGATTTTTGCGTGATTCAGGGGACGAATTGAGTGAAGTCGATGGACTGCCTGATCTCAGTTTGAGGATTTATCACCTCGTACTATTCTTTCCCACAATTTAACATGTCCAAATATCTATTCATGATGTTTGATGAGGACAAAACTGGCCCACAAAATATCGATAAATGTTGTCAATTCGGTTTGTCACAGTCAACGTTATTTGATCTGACAAAGACACATGTCACCTTAGGTAAAGCAAGATCAAACACAAAAACAAGTCGATGCGGCCTAGGGGGTGGAGGATGTTCCCTCGAAGCCAATGAAGATCTTAGGTCAACATCAGTAAAACTCGTCAAAAGGCGTTGAAGGTCGGACACTTCAGCCACGTTGCCACCTCAGCTCTAATCATCAGCTGGGACGCACGCGTTACTTCAGTTCAACCTTAGTTGTCACCCTTGCATAAGCAGCACCTTAGTTCATGCCTTCAGTTCAATCTCAGCTGTTGCCTCTGCACTAGGACACACCTCAGTCGTACCCCACTGCTCAGCCATGCATATGGTGCCCCAACCTTAGCTGGTGAGCTCGTCCACGGATACACCTGCTAGGCACACATGCCACACAATCAGCTTAGCAATACAACTTGACACGTGGCGACACATGTCAACCATTCACAAGTAGGACAAGACACTTCACACTCTCCCGTGGCTCCTCAGCATGCATTGGATACCCAAACCATACAAAAACAAGAAATCACGTCTAAGAGAAGAGGAGATTCAACATCCAACTCAAAACACAGATATTCCAGTAAAACGCAAATACAAGACATGTTTCTAAAATATTCCAGCATACAAGCATGTCAAAGCAGACATTCGATGGGCAGGTTGGGCGTCCAGATGCCGTGCAAGGAATCACCCAAAAGGAGTATGAATGAGACATGCATTATGTTGCTGAAAATTTGGGTGATTTGAAGCTATGGTTGAAAAATTATAGTGCAAAGTTCTTGAGACCGTACACATGGATGAAGACCCTCTTATGACCATTGAAGGAGGGAAAGGTCCTAGGAACAATCATCTATGCCTAGATATGAGTTCATGAGAGATGTCGGAGACAAAGGCAAGAAACTTACATTAAGCCTTTGCTGAATGTTAAAAAACCTCTATGAGTGAAATCTCGTCTCTCCAAAAATGAGCAACAACGTCATTGTCGCGTTACAACCGAGATAGCCAGGATGATGAGTCATCATTCGGCCGCCTAAAATACACTTGAGCCTACAAAAGAACCCTTTTTCAAATATATTAAAGAGTATGAGACTCTAAACAGTTTTAAGGGGCTCAAAATAGACACCTATGGCGGCACATATGATCTCATGGACCCTTATTGCAGTTTCAGACTACTATGAGCTTGAAGAATGTTCCTGATCCATTGAGGTACAAGCCTTTCCCTGTGTATTTAAGGGATAATGTCAGTATATGGTTACAGGAGTTGCCATCTCAGTCTGCGTATTCCTTCTGATAGTTGGCCTAGAGGTTCAACACGCAATTTATGTATTGTAAATCTTTTACCGAAAGCTCCTCACATTTGATGACTCTACGACACAAGCCAAATGAGTCAGTTCTTCAATATATATAACGCTTCACAGACAAGTCTCTGTAGGTCAGGGACCGTAATGATGGAGTTATGGTTGCGACTTTCATCAACTAGCTGAGGACTGGCCATCTTTTCTCACAGCTGGTCGAGCAGAATCTCAAATCTCTAAGGAAACGTTTCGAGAAAGCACACCAATATGCCTGAGGTGAATAGGAGAATAGGCTGAAACAAGAGATTGAACAAGAATATCACCATACGAGCCAAGGTGAATCCAGAGACCCCTAAAGATGCCAGAGATAAGCACAATGCATTTAATATCCCGGGAAGCTGTGGTAAAAGATGTTTGCCATTGCTTGGCTCAAAAGAGAGGATCTTTGCTATCATAGAAAAAGATGGGCTGAGGGCAGACTAGTTGAAGTTGTAGGTGTCGAGATCAAAGTAGGATATCAAATTGTATCCAAATATCACAAGGATATTGGCCACAAAACTGAAACTTGAAGACAGATGGCGCGCAGAGTTGAGCACCTAATTGAACAGTGCCATCTACGTCAGTTTTATGACCCGAGGCCACAGCTACATAATCGGCTAGATTTTCGCCAACCTCTTCTAAAGGAGGGGCTCCGAGAAGACAACACAGGTTTAATGATTGACCTTTTCATTAGTCTTGCATCATAGAACCTCGTTACTCTATGATGTTGTTATAGTACTATCAACTATGCCAATCATTTTTGTTGAAACATTTTTTTATAACACATTTATAACACGGAGTTCCATTTTTCATTTGTTGATTCTGCACACCCCTATCCCCAATAAAGTTTTATCACATTCTTTTCTCTCACATTTTTTTCACAATGCGAGGGAAATTACTTTAGCTAATAACATGATTTGTAGAAACTGTAATATTATATTAAACATCATGTTATAGAACTAAAACAAGTATTACGTTGGATTCGGTTAAAACATCTTTGTTAACTCTCTCAAATATACATATCTTGAAGTTGATTTAATAGATTCGGTTTTATTTATTATTTTTGATGTTGATTCAGTAGGTTGATGATTTATTGTACTTAATTTATTTAGACATATGATTTAAAATAAATGGTTTGAAGAATGTCTATAATTACCAATGACAAATTATGTTTATAATTATGGTTCCATCACACACCAATTTATATTATATCATATACTTTATACATCTGATAACAATTTTTTCCTTAAAACATATTATTGTTACGATAATAAAGACCTTACCCACATGATTTTTTTTTAATATTTTGAAGGAAGACATTTCCCGTATCATATAAAGGATGTTACGTGATTTAAAATTTTCTAATGTAACATGACGTTCCGGTCGACATGTAGCGTGCTACATCAGGTGGAGTTTTTAAACCAAACACCAGGTGATGCTTTATAATTAATACAGTTATATCAGCATACATTTTGTTCCCCGCCCGGCTTCCCCCCAAAAAAAAAAAAACATTATGATATAACTGTATGATTCATCCCAAAAATCCATATAATTCTACAAGTTCGTGAACATATCCTGGAAGCTGACTTAAAAGGAAAAAAGAATAATGTCGTGGAGAAAGTATATCCAATTGTTAATTAACCCACTAAAATCCATGTTTCTGAAAGCATGCATCTTCATGAAAGTGCAATTTCTATATGCAAATAAAAACTATCCACCAGTCCATTAAAGAAAATTAAAACTGAAGGGAGGGGCGAAAATTAAAACTAAAGGAAGGGACTGGGGTTTGGGGCAGAAAACCTTTTCTTAATACTCGTCGCTTTCTTTAGAGGAGCCGTGAAAAGCCGGCTCGCTTGAGTAATGGTGAAGAGCCCAAGGCAAAGAGAAATTTCCATTTACACAAGTGCGGTTGACGGCGGAGAGAATAGATGAGTAGTGTAGGGATGAATCACCTTCTTCAAAGGCATGCAGTTCTGAAACAGGAACGGTTTCTGATCGCCTCCGCTGTTTTAGGGAGGCTTTCTAGTCTTAAAGATTTTACCTTTTACTCTTACTTTTTCCCCCATCAAATTTCGAACTTACTTTGGGACTCAAAATTTTATAAAATGGAACATTTTGATAAGTTACACACCGTTAGGTCGAAATTGCTCTATCCTAAATCTTAAATTAAATATCGTATGCGCTATAGTTGCTGAATTTCAGTATAGTGTTTGAATGCCGTTTTTCAAAATTAGCTGTTACTGCAGCTATCTGCTCCTTGGGAGGCAGCGAGGAATTACTGCCGATCAACTGACTTTTAGTATTAGATATTCAAAATTTACATTGGAGCATGTAGAGATATTTGAGGCGTGTAAGGCATAATGAGAGAATTTATGACCCTTATATGACCTTTGATCACTTTCCGAATCCCGTATAAAATTCGTAATCTTCCATGTTCCGGTATTCTCATCTCATCGACCAGTTGTGGATAGCTTCAAGCTTAGCATGGATGGTGCCTTAGGGAGAAGGAACGGCAGTGACAAGTGCAGCTATTCGCTATGCTCAGTGCAATGGCATCAACGTTTAATAAAGTTATCGAACTCCGGGGTAAGTCTACTCCAGAGCGTTTACAAGTTCGTCCTGTCATTGAATGTATTAGTTTATGAAAAGGAATCTGGTAACCATCAGTCTTTCACTAAGGAGACTGGTTATTGTGAGACGAGACGTGTGTCATTTGCTGGAACGAGAAACACAGCCCAGCCAACCAATGTTCGTCTTACTTCTAGATTTTTGCTTAATATCTAATAGTTTCTTTATCAGCAATATAATTTTGTTTTCTAGCTGACCACTAAAAGAGGCTAATTCTATTCTAGCTCCCAAATTCTCTTCTTTATTAGCAATTCCAAACTAACGTAGAAAGTAACACTAAATGCCAATGACCTTCTTCCTTTCTCGAAAACAGTGATCTTTAATGTTACCACAGAATAAGGATTGTCGATCAAATTCTCAAGATAGAATGCCTTACACAGCAGAATAGAACAGCCATTGATACACTTCATCAGATGAATTTGTGACACATAAAGAAACTGACTGGCTTCAACTAGGGTGACAGAAAATAAGAATACACAAAACCCAACATGGAAGATGAACCATGCTTAGGTAAATGTAAGTGCCACTGCTCCATCCCCATAGGTTTTCCATCCAGCTCCAGAAATCATGGACACTTGCTCTGTCAAAACCCTCCAATGCACCTTTAAGGACAAAAAAGACCACTGGTGGAAATCCAACAAGCAGTAGTGCCAGATTAGATGTTGCCTGACACATAGTTCTAAACATCCTACCTTTTAACCTCAATGGTGAGGTTGTCAAACACAAAGGAACCAGCAGCAGGGCTCCAACTTCTGCTGCAGCAAAGTTAATTACCGACATAAGACATAGGCCGGTAAAAGAAGCAGCAATAGTTACAGATTTCAGGTAAGCCCATCCTGTCTTCCGTGCGTGACGTCTCTCAATTAAGCGAAAAGATGACCCGAAAATCATGCACAAGATAGGAAGGATGATTAAACAGAACATGATGCAGAGCATAAGGCCGGCTGATAACGAGAACTCCTGTAAGCAGGAGTAGAAGTACCGAAAGAAGATCATAAGGGCACCCCATAAGTGAACCAGAAATACAGTTTTGGCTGCATCAAGCCACTCCCACGATCTATACATCATAGTTGGATCATCAATGGAGCTTTGCGAGGATTCACCTTTCATCGTAACATAATTCAGTTGGCTCGCCTGGGAAAAAAGTGAAGCCGCAACCAGCGGTAAGGGAGCAACAAGCAGAGCAAAAGCAATCATGTACACTCCAACTGAGACGAATTTATTCGAGGAAGTCAAAAGATACAGAAAAAATGATTGGTGAAACTTCTCGAGCAAGTTATTCACAGAGCGAATGGTTCCTTCAACCAACCTGCATACCAAAATGTACTGGTACAAAGTTATGTTCCAACTGAGCAACAAGCATAGCAAAAGCAATCATGTATACTCCAACTGAGACAAATTTATTCGAGGAAGTCAAAAGATACAGAAAAAAATGATTGGCGAAACTTCTCAAGCAAGTTATTCACAGAGTGAATGATTCCTTCAACCAACTTGCAGGCCAAAATGCACTGGTAAACAAAGTTATATCCACAGTTCTGCAGGTCATTCTGTTAGACATAAAGTCATATAAATAGTGTGTGTGTGTGTGTGTGTGTGTGTGTGTGTATATATATATATAGAGAGAGAGAGAGAGCGTAACACTATTTTACAAACTGACACAAAAAAAAGGGTAAAAGGAGGAACTGGTGAGCAGCTTGTATTGCCTGCTTAAAAAAGTAGTAACACCTTTGAAGATCAAGTTCCAGAGTTTCAGAAATTAACACCCATGCTGCACTAATTTCTATGCATTCCAGACATCTACACCATATTTTAGAAGTAGAAGAAATAACAATACCGGCCACTTTGTGAAAGGAACTCATTTTGCTGGCTTTTGGCCCTTACTGATAGCTGTCTATAGATCTCCACCGTAATTGCATCAACTTGATAGTCACGAAAAGCACCATGTGAACCAGTTGGAAGACCCAATGCCTACAAAGAAATATAGATTTCAAGGGCAAAATAGTGTCCTTGCCCTAGTGACAGTGTAAACTTCACAAAAGAAAAGGAGAAGGGAAAATAAAGAATAAAAAGAAGATTTTCTTGTTCATTCTTTCTTTTTATTTCTTGGGGGAGTGTGATAGAGGTGAGAGGGATGAGGAACATCCTAGAGGTGAGGACAGGTAGACCTGTTCATGGCCAGCTTCAGAAACTAGATAAATGAAGCAGGCTGATACCTGATTATAGAGAGAACTAATGAGTGTAGAGGAACCTTCAACATATTCTGCTGTTGATATTGCAAAATTCCATCGTGGATTTAAGCTTCTTGCTATCTTTCCGAGCGACTCAAATAAATCTCCCAGGAACTTTAGCCATATTGAGCTGACCAATGACTGAACTTTCTCAACCTTCACCTGCAAACCCTGTCTGTGCACTGCTAGATAATTCACTATATTGACCAAATCTAGGTTTGGCATCTGGCCATTGGATGCTTCAGCATATATTTTCAGGCTATCTTTTTCATTAGTTGCCTTACTTTCTACTACCTTAATGACAAGAGCAGCAGCCAGGGTCCCAGCACGTCTAAATGTGTCAGGAATTTCTTTGTCCAGAGGTAAGTTCATTTTGAGCTCTGCCGATGAATTTTTTAGGCACATTTGAGAAAGTAAATTTTGCAAGCCAGTGAATGCAGGAGTATGG
Organism: Eustoma russellianum; assembly: GCA_036186865.1. NCBI lineage: Eukaryota > Viridiplantae > Streptophyta > Magnoliopsida > Gentianales > Gentianaceae > Eustoma > Eustoma russellianum. Next base: position 35,510 of record AP025062.1, read on the forward strand.
TAATCTCTAAGCCAAGCAGCAACAGCAGCATATTCTCCATATTTTGTATCAGCAGCCAGCCAAACAACATCTTTGGCAAGCCAAGTAACTCGTACAAGTAGAGAAAAGACTGAGTACACAATGCCCAAGGATAAAGCCTCTGCCTCAAGAACTTTGGCAGAGTTGTAAGGTGTCACCAATACAATAGCTTCTTTTCCATCTCCACGAGGGGCTCTAATAATTCCAACCGTACTTGCACCATGTAATGAACAACTGAAGTTACGTCTTATCGCTTGAGCATCAGAACTAGCGAAAAATCGGGAGGGATGAAAACTATGTGTCTCAGCTTTGAAATTGTGAAAATTAACTTCAACCCCCAAATCTGAAATATGATGTGCTATCAACCGTTGTATTTCTCTGTGCAAAAACATGACAATAAAAGCTCAAATGAAATGAATAGCAAGCTTGACGGTATATTGTTAAGCAGTTACTTGTGGGATGCAATTATTAGAAAAGCGAATGTTTTATTTGACGGGACAATATCAATAGAGAGGACAAAGGTGGCCATTCATATAACAGAACAAGATGAAGATCGGAACATCCCATACCAACATTATGCCACTAAAGAAAGGGTAGAGCATGTCGAAGGCAATGATGATTTTGGCAGATATATGTAATCCTGATAATGTATCATTTGCATCCCACTTAAGTATGCAAAATTAAGAGGGAAAGATACACATACTTTCCAGATTGGAAAAAAAAAAGAATTAAATTGAAAAACAAAAAAGGAACAGAACTAGGAATTCACAAAAGACATATAACTCATGTATGCACCTCTAGGTGAAAGCATTGGAAATTCCCATGGCTTAGACAATTATTATCCGGGTATGCATTTAAGAAAGAAACCAGAAAGCACATAGTAGTTCTCAGACTTCAAACACCCTTAGAACAAGAACATTTAGTCATACTAAGAATTATGGTGATATTAGGGAACATGAACTCCTCCACAAGAAAAAAGAAAAAAAAAAGAGAGAAAGAAAGAAAACAAAATCACAGAAAGGAAAAGACTACCAAACAAGCACATAGAAATATGTTCTCCTAAGTCTTAGACAAAAGAAAAAGAAGTGTACACGCAGACATCAAACAGTGTATCAAGTGACTGCCGATAATTAATCCCTAGCATTAGCATAAGAAAATACACAGATGCAAACAATGGATGAACTAAATTGCAAGCATCAAAATTTTAACATATTCCAGCAAAAGATTCAATGGGGAATCAAAGTCAGAGCCTAGAACCAACACGGTAAGACTGGAATCACATACATGCCTGTGTGAGAAGCCCCAGAATCTAAGCTCAGTATCTTGCTGACAAAATTGCCAGCACTGGAAACATCATCCCTAGAGAGCATGGAGTCAGCAGAACCTGAAGAATCACAATTTCAAGAATAAAACATACTGAGGGTGCACAAAAGTTAACTGGTTCAGAAGCTTTTGCAGACTCTGCAATCTACGGACAACTTTCTCTTTTTGAGCAGTGTAGCATACAACTTTAATTTATTAGAGAAGGAAATAAAAGACTGACTAAACAGGTTATTGAGCATAAGTTCAAGATTAAAGTTTTGGGGAAATAAGGAAAAGCAACGGAATACCCAGAGAAAGCAGAAGTTGAAGCTAACTAACCAGGCATAAGCGCATTTTCGGATATGTAGGTGTTCTTGGCAAGAATAGGCAATAACAGAAGAGCCAAGATCCCAGCTGTGCAGCAAAGGACGCTGAATAAATTTTAGTCAGTCCAATTAGTCAGGAATAATTTTTGGGGAGTTATTGCTCGGATCCAGTTCAACACAATACTTGGAAATACAAACATACAAAATTTTAAATAAAAAATGGAATGAAAAGTTTATAGAAAGAAGTGGAAAACCTTAGTAATTGGCAGTGAGTCATTAGGAATAACCCTAAACGTATGACAGGAAGAGGCTTTGGGTTCGCGGATTCCGTTTCCGCCATTGTCAGGACCAGTTGGAGCTCAGATTCTGTTTCGCGGTGTGAGAATCTCCTTCCCCCTTCCCCCTTCCCCAAAACTCACTATGTACGATGATACTCCTGAGTATGAAATGGTACTCCGAATTACAATAAAGTCCCGGCATATATCCTGAATTCGGAATATGCTACTACGTTTTTTTTTTTTTTTTTTTTGATAGATGCTACTACGTTTTTTGGTTTGGTATTTTGCTGATTACAATTATTTCGGATTTTCCAAACGTTTGATAATAAGAGTCGTTATTTGACAAATTATCGTGATGGTTAGGTCTCTATACAATTAATTGGACCAATCTCAAGGTAGGAACCAAAAACTCTCATTCTCCATCACTAATCTAATCATTGTTTGCAACACAAAATTTTTCTGTCATCAATCATATCCCGTTCACAATTTTTTCTTCTTTCATAAATCTTTCTTATAAATCAAAAAAATGTACCTACACAAAGTTGACGTTGATTATAACAAACTTGACAAATATTGATGAAAGACAAAACTCGACCCTCGAAAAAATATCAAAGTACGTTACATTTTGCGTTATAGAGCCTCCGAAGGTCAACATCGGCCACATTTGGTCTAAATACCCAGTCAAATTGATACAGTCCAGGAGGAGCATGACGCCTCCTCAGCACCGACTAAGATCACAAGTCAACATCATCCAACCACTCAAGAAGACAGCAATAGCTTTTCACCTCAACCACCGACACCACATATGCTACGGCTGTCATCTTGACTACGACAAGTACATTGGTCGTACCTAGCGCGTTACCTGAATATCTGGTGTCCAAAGCCTTCCACATCTACTCGGCTAAGGAGACACCTGCCAGACAGACTCCTTCCAGTGAGTAGCTTACTCATGCAACTCAACACGTGGCACTATTTGGTAGCCATGCACAAATAGGACAGGATACTTGGCACTCCATAGATTCTCGACATGCATTGGTTGCCCAAGCCATAGAAAAAGGAAAGACTATGTTCAAGGTCAAACTTATTCATGTCAGTTTATTGCATATCCTTTCATAGAGACTCTACTCATAACCAAGCCTGAGTTGAAGTCAGCTCCATGTCCGAGACTTTGCCTTGAATCTCATCTATGCGCGAGTTGGATGTGCCCAGCCTTATGTCCGTCTCTTTCTTTCCTTTCCTCATATTAGCGTTCTCAGCGTTGGTCGTCGCATTCCCGCCTTGACCGTCGTGTTCTCGGCCTTTACTGCCTCAAGCTCTTTTGCCATATGCTCAGTAAACTTGGCCAATTCATCCCTCTAATGCCTCTCAAATGTGGTCACATCTCTCATTTCATCATCTTTGCTTAGCATGTCCAATTGTTGCGTCCTGAACTGAACAACACTAACAAAGATAAGGAAGTGAAAACAATAAAGCGCAATTGTTCTGATTCAAGGGCATAGACCGAAAAAATAAGTCTTACTAGAGTTATATTGCTATAGATGCAGTTGGTCAACATCTGCCACGCCATCGACGAGCCATCCATGCATCGACTAGCAGGACATAATTCTTGTTCAGACTTCGTGCGATCCTGTGATTAACGATAGAGTCATCAACTGTGAACTACCAGACCGTGGCCTCAGTGGTCTGTTGCGGTTGAGGAAGAGGCACGTCGGCAGGCGATGGCTCCACCCGGGGAGCCATCTGGTGACGACACACAAAAGGTCCTTGTCTTGGCTCTTTTTTCTTGGCCTTTGGGCCAGCAAACCATCCACTGTGGTTTCAGGGCTCGATTCAATCGCCACCAGAGCCTAGGAACTAACGAGGATGACATAGACAACATGTTTATAACCTATATTTGGTGGAGGTTAGCAAAAAAAATGGGCAATGGGAGGGAAGAGAAGCTAACATAGGTCAAGTATCTTTTCATAAAAGTTCATACAGTTGATTAATCAGTCATACATGGGGGCAACTATAGGTCGGCCTGCCTCCCCGATCACAAACCCAATTGGCGTGTCTATCGCCAATGTTGCCGTCTCGGCCTTAGAAAGTTGGATAGTCGGGGTGACCTTCGCTTTGCCATTTCTTTTAGCCAACTTTCTGGCCGTGATCTCAACAACTTGATTCAACGACATGGCTCCTACAAAAAAGTGAGTGGCATGTCAGCTACATAATAAGTAAAAAAGTAAAAGTTATGCTACTCTGATCAAACACTTACTCTTGATGACTTCGAAGTCTTCTTGGATCGGCCTGTTGAAGTTAAGACACGTCACCAAGTGGTCCAGATCAGCCTTTTCAAGAACCGAGTTATCCACTTTTAACTAGTCAACAACTACAATAAAATCCTGGAGCATTGGTGTTGCTTTTTTATGGTATTGGCTCGGCTTTATATTGTCAGCATTACCAATCTTCTAAATATATGTGTAAGTCGCACCAACCTTCTTTACATATAAAAACTGACCTTTCCATTATTTGGTAAATATCGGTATGTTCTCAGCAAAGCTGAACTCTTTGATCAGATTCAGCCTACTGAAGTAAAACCAACTATCAGAGGTATTACAGGTGAAAAAGCCTATGAAAGTCTGGACATCAAATTCGAGCTCGAGGGCTCAAAGGAAAAGAAGTTAACGCGTTATTGTCTTAAGGCTACTGGGTTTAATATGAAGAAGTCTAAGCTTGTAAAAGTTCAAGATCAATCTAAGAAGGCTAGAAACAGGAAAACAGAAACAAGATTTAAAGTGTTGATCTTAGACAGTCTCGTAAACTTTTGTAGCGTCGTATGCTATTTGACCAGATGGTGGCAGAATGGAGTCAAATTGGCCACAAACAATCTTGTATGCATCACATAGATTAGCCAAGTCGGTTGTGTTTCAAGTACAGAAGGATTCCATGACTAACCTAGACGGAGAACTCTTATGAACTAGACCAAATGAAATAGTTGAAGGATTCACTACTCTTGGAGTCATAGAGATGATAGATTATTGCCTTGAAGTGGATTCAGGGAGCAATGTTAGCGGCTCCCATGCCAAAGCAGTGTTGCTAGGCCTAGCGTCACCGCCAGGCTCAACATAGAGGATCATCGCCCTTCGAAGCCTCCCAATGGATGAGGGTGCGGCCAGAGGTGGTCCTCTCTGACGAGGACTTAGACTCTTTTACGTTGCTAGTGTAGAAAGCTTCCTCCATAACATTTTGAGAGTCATTGAAGTCGGAAGACATGGTTAAAAACAAGAAACATGAAACACATGAAACTTACTTAGTATAAGACGGAAGAGGTTCGAAGGTCAGAGATATAAGGATTCCTAGTGGAAGATGAACAACCGCGGATAGGAGACAAATGAAAGGATTCCTAGTGTAAGAACTTTTCGTATTCCTGTTCCTTGAAACTAGAGGCGTGGGCGTAATAAGTAAAAATACTATTGAAATCGTTTAGAAATTGGCACCAAAGAATCTCATCATTACCAGCTATAGATATCGTATCAAAACTTGACACATTAGAAACGTATAACAATGGAGAAGTCAGAAGGTTTTGATTGTTACTATAAGGTCAGACTTGCTATTTGAATTAACAAGGCTGACTTGTGGTCTAACGGAGACATAATCCAACCCTCAAAAAGATTTCAAAATACGGCCAACTAAGTCCATTACATTTGGCATCAGTGACCCTCAGAAAGTCAATGTCGGTCACACTTAGTCTAATACCCAGTCAGGTCGGTGCGGTCCAGGAGAAGCATGATGTCTCCTCGGCATGAACTAGGATATCAAGTCAGCAACATCTAACCATTCCAGAAGGCAACAACGACTAGTCATCTTAGCCACCGACACCACACGTGTCTCGACAGTCGCCTCTGCTACAACAAGTACCTCGGTCTTACCCAACGGATCCGCCGAATATCATGCGTCCAAAGCCTTCCAGGTCTGGTCGGCCAAGAAGACACTTTCTAGGCAAACCCCTTCCATTAAGCAGCTTATCTAAGCAACTCGGCACGTGGCACCACTTGGCGGTCATGTATAAGTACGACATGAAACTTGACATTCCCTCATATATCTTCGATATGCATTGGTTGTCCAATCATACGAAAAGGAAAAGACAATGTCCACATGTTCAATTTCAAAAAAAAAATATATCATACAAAGGCTACAAAGACAGGTTTATCTAAAATATTCCAGTCTAAACACTTCTAATTATGAAAACATCCGTAAATGATTTGACTATGAGAATGTTTTTTTAGAGTAAAAACTCTGATGTCTCTAACTTCGTTATTTGTATATTCATGTTTATTATAAGTAATTACCGTTAGTTTTATTATTTGTATTGTTGGAAGATCCTAGGTAGAGATCTGGCTCTACCAAACATTATAAGTTACAAGCACGAGTGACTATTCATGTATCATTTCTTTCTCAATTTGAGAGTTTAAGAAAATTCAATAGAGAACTTAAAATTTTGAGAACTTGTCATCAGTACATGTCACGTAAGGCACTGGAATCATCCAAGCTTCACTCAAAAAGTTCACAAACGTAGTTGACTTGGCTATGAATTTGGGTCCTGACTTTTTTTTTAGTCAATTTTAGCTCTTACGTGGATATCATTACTTAATCAGTTAGACTTTTGCTATATATTGAAGAATGAAGACTATAACTCGCTATCATTGTCTTATAAATTTTGCAAAATTTATAAACAATTCCAAGAGCACCATAGTTTTTCCTTCTGATTCTAAATCTGACAAAATAATCACGAGGTTCATCTTAAATAATAAATCGATAGTCAATTGATAACCACATGTCCATATATATGCATGCGTGTGTACACATATATATATATGTATATGTATATGTATATATATGGTTCTATGTATGTATAAGCACATGTATTATAGAGCAAGTTATGTGTGATAACTTTTAAAAAGGATATCCCTTTTCACTTAATATTTTTTTAAAGTTATTCGTATGAAATATCTATATGTTTAACATGTCTTACACAGAGTGTTTATACTTCTCATACTTACAACTTTATATGCATAATGTCAAACTCACGAAAACATGGCCTATTTAAGGGTAGTACACTCTAGCTAACGTATTATGTTAGTTGTTAGTGAGATAAATTACAGATGAGTGTGATTTGTTATGGACGTTGAAGGTATGAATATAATTTAAAATGTGCGTCAAATATAAATGTAAATAAACCACGTGTTTAAGGACCACTAATTTAGGGTTGCTTCATTGAATGGATCATAATTTTTATTCCATATGTTTTCATAGAGTATCCGTGGATAATTCTATTTATAGATTTATGAAAGCAATTTGATTGGGGTTGGATCCGTCTACTATAAAAAGAAAAAGTAAAAGATTTACTGGATGATACACAACAATAGATAAAATAATGAAGTTAGGTGAAAGATATTATAAATCTAAGTAATGTAATATAAAAAATATTGAAGAGAACAGAGGATAAGAAGTAGAGAATAAAAATGTATTCTTTTCTTTGTCCAACATAGTGTCCTATTTATAGGACTTTAGGGATGAAGATACATTGAATTGTTTATACCCTTTGTTGCTCTCTATGATATATTTGGATTGGTATAACCTTTGTTTTTCATAAGAATACCTTGGACATCCACAATTTCATAATATTCATAACACTCCCCCTTGGATGTCCAAATGTTATAGAATATGCCTCGTTAAAACTTTGCCAAGAAAAACCTAGTGAGATAAAAAATTGGACAAAGGAAAAAGAGTAAACATTCATAAAAATTTATCTGTGTGATGCACTGTTTTGTTAAAACCTTTCCAAAAAAACTAATGGGACGAAGGAAAAAGAGTACATTGTATATGTAGCAATTACACTCCCCTTGTGCCGAAATGAGGTCTTTAAGTCGATGCATTACAATTTTATCGACCATCTTTCTAAACGTAGTCGTTGGTAGTACTATGGTGAACAAATCAACAAAATTATTGCTTGATTGTATCTACTCGATATTAATGTCCTCATTCTTCTCAAGATCATAATTGTAGAAAAATTTCGATGATATATGCTTCGTTCTATCTCCTTTTATGTAGCCATTTTTTATTTGAGCAATACATGCAGCATTATCCTCAAACAATTTCGTCGGAGTCTTCCTTAGCGAAGGTAATCCATATGACTCTTGGATATGTTGAATCATCGATCTCACCATATGCATTCACGACTTACTTCATGTAATGCCAAAATCTTGGAATGGTTGGTAGATATGGCTGTTAATGTCCGTTTCACTGATATGTATGATATGGTTGTACCTCCACAAGTAAAGACATATCTATTCTGTGATCTTTCCTTTATGAGGGTCAGCTAGATATACGATATCAGCATAACCTACTAATTGTGACTCAATATTCTTTACGTAGTATAAAGCCATATCTGGTATTCCACGAAGATAAGGTAAATTGTGATTGACACTATTCCAATGTCTTCGTGTTGGTGTTGAGCTATAATTTGCCAATAAATTCACCGAGAATGCTATATCTAGTCTTGAACAATTTGCAAGATACATTAATACACCAACAGTACTTAGATATGGTACTTCTGGACCTAATCATTTTTCGCTATCTTCCGGTGGTCGAAATTGATCTTTCTTTATATCTAACGATCGTACAACCATAGGACTGTTCAATAGATGAGCTTTATCGATATGAAATCGTTTTAAGATCTTCTCCGTATATAGAGATTGATGGAGAAAAATTCTATAAGACAAATGCTCAATTTGTAGGCCGAGACAAAATTTGGTCTTGTCAATATTTTTCATCTCAAACTCTTTTATAAGATAATTACCAGTTTTATTAAGTTCTTTAGGAGTTCAAACAAGATTCAAATCATCAACATATACTGCAATTATAGAGAATCTACTATCAGATCTCTTGATAAATACACAAGGAGAAATTGGATTATTTATAAATCCTTCTTTACCAAGGTACTCACTCAGACGATTATATCACATCCTACCAGATTATTTTAATCCATACAAGGACCTCTGTAATTTGATTGAGTATAATCCATGCATCCTTTGATTATATGCTTCATGAAATTTAAATCCTTCTAGGATTTTCATATAAACATCATTATCTAATGATCCATATAAGTATCCGGTAACCACATCCAATAGTCGCATATCAAGCTTTTTAGTGACTACTAAGCTGATTAGATATCGTAATGTTATGGCATCAATTACTGGAGAATATGTTTCATCATAATGAAACCCAGGTCTTTGTAGAAAATCTTGCGCAACAAGACGTGTCTTGTATCGCACAACCTCATTTTTCTCGTTGTATTTTCGTACAAAAACCCATTTATATATAATAGGTCATATACCTTCGGGGGTTTGGACTATAGGCTTAAATACTTTGCGAATTCCAAACGATTTTAGTTCTGCTTGGATTGCATCTTTCCATTTTGGCCATCATTTCTGTTTGGAAACTCTTCAATGGATCTCGGTTCAGGATCCTCATTCAGAATTTCACATGCAATCGCATAAGCAAAAACATGATCAGTAATAACCTTTTGCTTATCCTAATTTTCTCTTGTACATACATAATTCAAAGAGATCTCTTCAAAATTTTGTTCACTTGTTTTTTTAGGATCAACTTGTTCATCAATTTTAGACTGATCAGTTTCTATTTCTATAGCTCTTTCAAGTTGTGAACTTCATTTCTCTTCTGGAGTATTAACTTGTACCCTTCTCTTTCGAGGGTCCTTATCCTTTGCACCGAATGGGAGTCCACCTTTTAGACTTGATTTTAGTATACTATCATTTTGTCTTTCAGAGACATCAAGTCGATTTACGTACTCATCGCCGATATATGAGATTTTGTTACCTTTATACTATCAGTAAATACACTAGGCAATTGATTTGTAATATTTTGTAAATGGATTATCCTTCTTACTTCTTGCTCGCGTTGATTTGTTCGTGGGTTGAGATAAAAAGTGAGGGAACGTTTCATGTAATTTCACACCGTTCTTCAAAAAATGATACTTTCTCTCCCCCTTGCGACAGAAAAACCGGCTTATCAAAATGGCAATCGGCATACCTCGTCTTAAATAAATCATCCATCAAGGCTTCAATATATCTCATAATAAAAGGAGAATCAAAACCCACATATATTCCCAAATGTCTTTAAGGACCTAATTTTGTCCGTTGTGGTGGGGCAATCGGAACATAAATCGCACAACCAAAAATATGTATATGTGAAATATGAGGCTGCTGGTCAGATACCATCTGCAATGACGAGTATGGTTGCAATGAACTGGGTCTAAGTCGGACCAAAGCAGATGCATCCAGAATTGCATGTCTCTAAACCGATATGGTAAATTTGACCTCAAAATCATAGGTCGAGCAATCAGTTGTAAACATTTGATAAATGACTCCAGTCCATTTTGAGTGTGCATATTTGCTACTGAATGCTCAATGTCAATCTCGATCGACATGCAATAAGCATTAAAAGCTTAGAAAGTAAATTCATCGGCACTATCAAGACGAATAGATTTCATCGGATAATCCAAAAATTGTGTTCTTAAGCATATAATCTGAGCAAGAAGCTTGGAAAATGCTATTTTTCTCGTCGAGAGAAAACTCACATAAGATTATCTCGAGGAGGCATCTAACAGGACCATAAAATAATGAAATGGTACACAATATGGATCAATAGGTCCATAAATATCCTCTTGTATTCGTTGTAAAAATATAAAGTATTCAACATGAACCTTCATCGGGGATGACCTCTTGATAAGTTTTCCTCATGAACAAGCGACACACAAAAAATCACGAGGTAAAAGAATCTTCTGGTTCTTTAAAGGGTGTCCATATGAGTTCTGTACAATTCTACGCATCATTACTGAACCCGGGTGACCAAGTCGATCATGCCATAACATAAATAGCTTTGGATCATTGAATTTCTGGCTCATTCAATATTAGATTCTACTGGATGTATGGTCACGTAATACAATCCAGATGAGAAAATTTAGAATTTTTCTTTAACAAGCTTCTGGCATGAATCGCTATACGTAATATATAAAAATTCCATATTCTTCTCATTCATGGTTTCAATATGAAAACCATTGATGTTGGACCGTGCACCTACAATGAACACCACTAGAGGGGGGTGAATAGTGGTTAGCGGAAAATATACTACAACCCTTTGTAAAAATCCCCTTTGAAAAAAGAATCTGAGACCACCTCAGATTCAGAACCCGTATTTGAAAAATTCAAAACTAATTGTACACAACTCCAAAAATTATGAAACTTTTCAAAATTTAACTTCAATGTGTTAACAAGACTCTCTCCAAAAATCAGACAAAAATAAGATTGTTTGAATCTTCAAACAAATAAAAAGATTTAGATGGTCAATCTGGACAAAATTGGACAGAATGTTGTTGATTTTGCAAAACGTGTTTCTCTTTGAATACTCAACCAAAAAGGTTGCTCTTTATATCAAAAAACTCCTTAGGATATGTAGATGATGTTTCTAAAAGGCCCTGATTTAAACAATTATTGATAAATACAGAATTTAAGTTTTCTCAAAACTGATCAGATTGCAGCCAGATTGGAGCAGTTATCGTGCAAAGACTGAAAGACTAACTTTCCCTTGCTCAAATCAAGTGATTCTTGTTGTAAATGAAATCTAACAGTCTGAAGTATAACTCCACTAAAAATCACGAATTTTGAAAGTGTTTAGATATTTTTTCAAATTGTGAGAATTTGTGTGAAAACTGCAGTAAAAACGGACAGAAAACAGAAATGAAGAAACAAGACTAGAACACCGAGGATTTATCCTGGTTCGGTCAATGTGACCTACTCCAGTCCCAAATAACACCTTTCCTTAGATTTCACTATCAAATGAATCACCTTACAACAAGAACCAAGCTTGATCCTTGGGTTATACACCAACCCCATTCAAGACTTAGATAATCACCTTCTAAGCAACACTTAGTTGCAACTCCTCTAACACCTATTGATATAGCCTTATAAGAATGGCTAATCAATCTTACAAATGAAGCTCAAGAGGCTTGTAGCTCAACAAAAACAACAAGAATACCTTAGCTACAAAGAATGGAACAAGAGCAACAACAAGAAGAAGATGATAGCTAGACAATTCAACAAATGCTTGTGAGCTTCAAGTGTGTTTCATCTTCTTCACCGTTGCCTCTATTTATAGTGTGATTTGATCCTTGGAGATAAGACTTCCAATGTGTCACTATCTTCATCATCAAGTCCAAATGTCTTCTCATCATTGGTTGGCCTTTGTACACTTGGCAAAATGAGACAACATAATTGGTCCACCTTGGCAATGTCATGTTGGCCGAAATTTCCATCATGGCAAGTCTCATTTATCCTTTGCAAAATGTAGATAATAAGAGAAGATAATTGCACCAAAATAACCTCAACTCCTTGTTTGAGAATATGCATGTGTGATTTGAAGAATTCAAATACAAAATCCAACTCCAAACATGAGTAGCTTTTTTCCAAAAATAGTTTTGATTTTCTTTAATAAAATAAGAAAGGATAATACCACTAAATTATCCTCAACTTCAATCACAAGAATAGGACATGTGAAGTCTTCATTTGTCTTCAAAAAATATGATGATAACACCAAGAAAACCAAGTAGCCGTTTGGCTACATTTGAATATTTCCAAGTTGGCATTTTGCCAACTAGCTCTTTTTTGATTTGTCCACTTGTCACCAACTCATAAAATGAATACCACCTCATATCCAACTGTATATGCACGTTTTTAAGCATACATATGTGTGTAGCAACTTAGATTTTTGGAGAAGAAATTAATAGATAATAGTTGACAAGATTATGTCAACGTGTAACACCGAAATCCCCAATACTTCTTCTTATATGTCATGAACATTTCCACACCTTTGACACATTTAATATCTCTTAATAATGATGATAAATGTGCTCTTATAACACATATAAGAGAGTCTTCAAGAAAAAATAGAATGTGACATCTCAAATCGTCACATATCCAGCTATAGTCAACAATATCATCATTTGAGAGAAATAAGATAAAATCACCATATAATCTTCAAGTTAATAATAAATCAGCTCCAGAATAAAGATAATAATATGCTCAAGAGATTCCTTGAGTGAAAATACCAAAAATACCCTCGGGGGTAAAATGACCAAAATACCCCTGGTATATGAAAACTCCAGAAATGACCCGGATGATCATAAATACTCATGATATCACCTTTGTCATGATAAATATAATGAGAATACATCCTTGAAATATTTTCACCATGTGATGTTCCTACAAAACTCAAAATACCAATTTTGCCCTTTTTGGTAAGTTGTAGAAACTTCCAAGGCACGTTAGTCACAAAACATGTATATACACCAAAAACACATATTAATCACATAATAAACATGTATAAATCATATACAAATGAAAACAACCATTTTAACACATTGTAGAAAAATAATTCTAAAAACCTTAAACATTCTGTGAGACGTGGATCGATCCATGTGAGGGGCTGATGTACGTCGATCGATCCACGTGAGGGACTGACGTACGTTGATCGATCCATGTGAGAGATCGACGTTTCACAGTAAGTTTTTGGTTCTTCTTAGTTCAACATGGATCGATTCACGTGAGGGCTTATGTACATGGATCGATCCATGTGTCTCTGCCTGAGAGATCCACGTCATTTTTCTTTACTTTTTCAACCTTTAATCACTTATAACACCGTATGTGACATTTCTAAGTATTTACCACTTTAAATCATGACTTTGAAAATTATCCAAACATATTTCTCAACATTCTTTTCCTTTTGGATGATTTTCAAAATAACTTAACATGATTTTAATATCACAACTCATAACCATTTGTTTAACATCATAAATCTTACCAATTGTTTTCAAACTTTGTTTTCAACAAAATTTTAAATAGTTATGCTCCCCCTCAACTTATACTCTCCCTCTTAACCTATACTCAACTTATACCGATTGAAACTTATCATACCAAATCATGACTTACCAACTAAAATCATGTTCATATTCTATCTCCCCCTTTATTTTGTAAATCATGCAAAAGATAGAACTATACAATGGTGTCATAAGTCATCATACCTAACTTGGCTCGTAAGTTTTCAAACGTGGCTTGATTAAGGGGTTTGGTAAAGATATCAGCGATTTGGTGATCAGTTCTTATATGGTTTATAACTATATCCTCATTTTGAACATGATCCCGAAGAAAGTGGTATCGCATCTCAATGTGTTTGGCCTTAGAATGAATCACCAGATTCCGAGAAAGATCGATTGCACTTGTGCTATCGCAGTAGATTGGAATCTTTTTCATTTTAATGCCAAAATCACTAAGTTGCTGTTTAAGCCAAATTATTTGGGTAGTACATAGACTTAAAGCAATATACTCGGCTTCAGTGGTAGAAAGAGCTACACTAGCTTGCTTTTTAGAAAACCAAGAGATCAAGTTGGTTCCTATGAATTGACATGTACCGCTAATGGATTTTCTATCTAACTTGCAACCACCATAATCAGCATCACTATATGCGTACAATTCCAACTTAACATTTCTATCATACCAACGTCCTAAGTGAGGTGTATGCTTAAGATATCTAAAGATCTTTTTCACTGCATTGTAATGTGATACCTTAGGACAAGATTGAAACCTAGCACACATGTACACACTAAACATAATATCAGATCTTGATGCAGTTAAGTATAACAATGAGTCAATCATAGACCTATAAAGTGTGTCATCAAAAGGTTTACCATTTTCATCCTTATCTAGTTTGGTGCTAACACTCAAGGGTGTAGGTGTTGGTTTCAAAGCCAAACTTTTTAATCATATCATTGACATACTTAAGTTGGCTAATGTGAATTCCTTGAGGGGTTTGTTTGATTTGAAGTCCTAAGAAGTAGTTCAATTCTCCTACCATTGACATTTCAAATTTTGACTTCATACACTCTTCGAAGTCTTTTACTAAGGTAGGGTTGGTTGAACCAAAGATTATATCATCTATGTATATTTGAACTATTAATAAATCATTATATTTTCTTCTTAGGAATAATGTGTTGTCTATAGTTCCCCTTTGATAATTATTTGCAATAAGAAAGTTTGCAAATCTATCATATCAAGCTCTTGGAGCTTGTTTTAAATCATATAAAGCTTTCTTAAGCTTGTACACATGGTTGGGATTCTTTGGATCTTCGAATCCAGGGGGTTGTTTGACAAACACCTCTTCTTGGATGTATCCATTCAAGAACGCACTCTTGACATCCATTTGGAAGAGTTTAATGTTGCTTAGACTTGCAATTGCAAGTAACAATCTAATTGCTTCTAGTCGTGCAACGGGTGCAAAGGTTTCTTCATAATCTATTCTTTCTTGTTGATTATAACCTTGTGAGACTAGCCTAGGCTTATTCCTTGTGATATTTCCTTATTCGTCCATTTTACTCCTAAAGATCCATTTAGTTCCTATGATAGACTTGTCTTCAGGTTTAGGTACTAAGTCCCACACATTGTTCCTTGTGAATTGATTTAATTTCTCATGCATAGCATCTATCCATGATATGTCACCTAAGGCTTCCTTAACATTCTTAGGTTCTATGTGTGAGACTAAGCTATGTCCTTTAAGTTGACTTATGTTTCTACGTGTTCTAACCCCAACACTTGGATCCTCAATGATTAATTCTCTAGGGTGCCACCAATTCCTAGATTGACTAGGTTCACCCTCATCTTGTTCAAATGTTTCATTAGTGTGAACATTATCATATGTAATTGGATCATTAGTTGTATTATCTTCTAAATGCATAGTTTCTTCATTTATTTCATCTAAGGGTTCATGCATGTCTTGTTCAGGGGGGAATTGGTTCTAGATGATCAAGTACAGGCTCAAGTAATACATCATCATCAAACATATTTTCAACATTTGTTTCTTGTTTATGTTGATGTTTATCACTAACTTCAAAGCATGCATTTTCATTGAATTTTACATGTATAGATTCAATTATCTTTCTAGATGCAGGATTATAACACCTATATGCTCTTGAGTTAGTTGAATATCCAACAAATATGCATTCAATAGACTTTTGTTCAAATTTATCTAGATTATCCTCAGTGTTCAGCACAAAACATTTACATCCAAATACTTTAAGATAATCTATCTTAGGTTGTCTATTGTTTAGCAATTCATAAGGCTTTTTATTTAATTTCTTTCTAATAGTAAGCCTATTTATAATATAGCATGCATAACTAACAGCTTCAGCCCATAAATATTTAGGTAATTTATTTTCACAAAGCATTGTCCTAGGAACTTCTTGAATTGTTCTATTTTTGCGTTCAACAACTCCATTGAGTTGTGGTGTTCTAAGTGGTGAGAATTCATGTTTAATTCCATATAGTTCACAAAATTTGATTACGTCTTTGTTTTTAAATTTTCCACCTCTATCACTTCTAATCCTTTTAACATTTTCTTCATAAATATTTTCAAGTTGCTTAATAAGGGTTTTGATTGCTAATGGAGCATCGTCTTTGTGTGTTAAGAACAATGTCCATGTGTAGCATGAGTAATCATCTACTGTGACACACACATAGTAGTGTCCACCTAGACTTCTTGTCCTACTTGGATCAAATAAGTCTAAGTGAAGCAATTTTAGTACATGACTAGTACTCACTTCATGTTTCGGTTTTAAGGTTTTTTGATGTGTTTTTCCTTAATACATGTTTCACACATTTGAAAATTATCTAAGTCTAACTTAGGCATTCCTCTAATAAAATTCTTTTTAGATAATTTCCTAATGATTGAAATTCCTATATGGCCTAATCTTCAATGCCATAAATTTACATCTAAGTCATGTGATATTAGACACTTAACCTTAGCATCTAACATGTTATCTAAGGTAAGAGTATAAATATTACCATCTCTATTCCCTTTTAAAACCGTTTCTCCTTTTTCATTTATTATTTCACAAGAATTGGGAAGAAAAGAGACATTATAACCACAATCTATAAGTTGAGAAATACTAGGTAAATTATAAGAGAGATTGCTTACTAACAACACATTTCGTATTTGAAATGTGTTAGGATCCCCAATTGTTCCTTTTCCAACAACTTGTCCTTTGTTGTTGTCACCGAATGTTACTTTTTCACCATTCTTGATATGTTTCAATTCGATGAATAGTTTGGGGTTTCCCGTTATATGCCTCGAACATCCACTATCTAAAAACCATTTGGTTTTTAGATTCTTTGACTTTGCCTCCTTCTTGCATTCCTTGCGTTTGTCCTACAATGGAGACAAAGTTTTAGGTACCCTTTATTTGGGTCCTTAAATGTTAGGGGTACCATTCTTATTTAGATATCCCTTAGGTATCCAAACTTGAACATACCTTCTTGGCATATTTTTAGCATTATTATAATTTGAAAAATAAGAAAGATTAGCATATACATGATTATTCCACATAAGTGAGGATGCATTTTTATACATGTTACGCCATGATTGATAATTATTATATAATGGCCGAGTTTTATAATGTGTATAAGGCATGTGACTTTGTTTCTTATATGGTGCTCTATATGTATATTCATATGCATTTCTATAAGACTTATATGAGTGTTGTCTATACTTAGGTTCATAATAAGTTAAATGCATTTTATTAGGTCTAGTTGTATTGGTATATATATATGCATAATTTCTAGGTTGTCTAGATGCAAAATTTTATCTAGTTTCATGTTTGTATGTGGGTACGCTTATAGGTGCATGTTGCATTTTTATCTTTGAATAAGTAGAAGAAGGAGTAGAAGAAGATTTAGCAGGCAAAGTTGTTTTTATAGCTTTATAAGGTTGTTTAGTAGTTAATGATACAAACTTAGTCTTTTTATCTAATTTGTCATCTTCTTTTTTATATCCTAATCCAGTTTTATCATTTCTATATTTTTGTGATGATATGAGTGTGTCTAACATGTTTGTACTGGATTTAAACTGTTCTAAGGTTTTCTTTAAGTCTAGTTTGCATGATTTAAGTGTAGACACTTCATTTTTATAATCATGCATCTTGGTTTTCAACACACTATTTTCAGTTCTTAAGGTTTGTTCATTATTTCTAGATGACTCAATTTTAGTCTTTAATGAATCAAGAGTATTTGATGACTCTTGTTTGAAAGACTCTAATTGATTAGAAAGTTCCAAGTTGGTTGTCTTCAACTTGTCATTTTCTTCAATTAGTTTCTTTTTCTCGTTTGATAACATTTTACAATGAGCATGCATTTTCATGAATTCATCATACATTTCATCGAAAGTCATCTCATTATCAGAATCAAAATCAGAAGTAGATGTTACATCTTTCGTGGACTTTGAGAACGCTCCTTTATGAAAGATTGATGACATGATGTATGATTTTAGATGAATACATTGAATCTTTAATCAAGTGAATACAAATGCTCCAAACCTTCTTGAAGTGTTCAAATGCTCCAAACCTTCTTGATTTGGGATTAGCAGGCTACTATGAGTTCTTGCTTCTTAGCATTGTCTTGTTTGTACGGTGTTGAATCTTGCTTCTTTGAGTGGTGTAAACCTCGCTCTGATACCAATTGTTGGACCGTGCACCTGCAATAAACACCACTAGACGGGGGGTGAATAGTGGTTAGTGGAAATTACACTACAACTCTTTTTAAAAATCCCCTTTGAAAATAGAATCTGAGACCACCTCAGATTCAGAACCCGTTTTTGAAAAATTCAAAACCAATTGTCGATTCCAAAAATTATGAAACTTTCCAAAATTTAACTTCAATGTGTTAACAAGACTCTGTCCAAAAATTAGACAAAAATAAGATCGTTTGACCCTTCAAACAAATAAAAAGATTCAGATGGTCAATCTGGACAGAATTGGACAGAATGTTGCTGATTTTGCAAAACGTGTTTCTCTTTGAATACTCAACCAAAAAGGTTGATTTTTATATCAAAACACTCCTTAAGATATTTAGATGATGTTTCCAAAAGGCCCTGACCTTAAACAATTCTTGATAAATACAGAATTAAGTTTTTTCAAAACTGGTCATATTGCAGCTAGATTGGAGCAGTTATCTTGCAAAGACTGAAAGACTAACTTTCCCTTGCTCAAATCCAGTGATTCTTGTTGAAAATGAAAGCTAACAGTCTGAAGTATAACTCCACCAAAAATCACGAATTTTGAAAGTGTTTAGATATTTTTTCAAATTGTGAGAATTTATGTAAAAACTGCATTAAAAACGGACCGAAAACAGAAATGAAGAAACAAGACAAGAACACGGAGGATTTATCCTGGTTCGGTCAATGTGACCTACTCCAGTCCCAAGGAACACCTTTTCTTGGATTTCACTATCAAATGAATCACCTTACAACAAGAACCAAGCTTGATCCTTGGGTTATACACAAACCCTATTCAAGACTTGGATAATCACCTTCTAAGCAACGCTTAGTTGCAACTCCTCTAACACCTATTGATATAGCCTTATAAGAATGGCTAATCAATATTACAAATGAAGCTCAAGAGGCTTGTAGCTCAACAAAAACAACAAGAACACCTTAGCTACAAAGAATGGAACAAGAACAACAACAACAAGAAGATGATAGCTAGACAATTCAACAAATGCTTGTGAGCTTCAAGTGTGTTTCATCTTCTTCACCATTGCCTCTATTTATAGTGTGATTTGAGCCTTGGAGATAAGACTTCCAATGTGTCACTATCTTCATCATCAAGTCCAAATGTCTTCTCATCATTGGTTGACCTTTGTACACTTGGCAAAATGAGACAACATAATTGGTCCACCTTGGCAATGTCATGTTGACCGAAATTTCCATCATGGCAAGTCTCATTTATCCTTTGCAAAATGTAGATAATAAGAGAAGATAATTGCACCAAAATAACCTCAACTCCTTGCTTGAAAATAGGCATGTGTGATTTGAAGAATTCAAATACAAAATTCAGCTCCAAACATGAGTAGTAGCCGTTGGCTACTCCACCTTTTTTTCCAAAAATAGTTTTGATTTTCTTTAATAAAATAAGAAAGGATAATACCACCAAATTATCCTCAACTTCAAGTACAAGAATAGGACATGTGAAGTCTTCATTTGACTTCAAAAAATCTGATGATAACACCAAGAAAACCAAGTAGCCATTTGGCTACATTTGAATATTTCCAAGTTGGTATTTTTGCCAACTAGCTCTTATTTGATTTGTCCACTTGTCACCAACTCATAAATGAATACCACCTCATATCCAACTGTATATGCACGTTTTTAAGCATACATATGCGTGTAGCAACTCAGGTTTTTGAAGAAGAAATTAATAAATAATAGTTGACAAGATTATGTCAACGTGTAACACCAAAATTCCCAATATTTCTTCTTATATGTTATGAACATTTTCACACCTTTGACACCTTTAATATCTCTGAATAATGATGATAAATGTGCTCTTATAACACATATAAGAGAGTCTTCAAGAAAAAATAGAATGTGACATCTCAAATCGTCACATATCCAGCTATAGTCAACAATATCATTATTTGAGAGAAATAAGATAAAATCACCATATAATCTTCAAGTTAATAATAAATCAGCTCCAGAATGAAGATAATAATATGCTCAAGAGATTCTTTGAGTGAAAATAGCAAAAATACCCTCGGGGGTAAAATGACCAAAATACCCCTGGTATATGAAAACTCCAGAAATGACCCGGATGATCATAAATACTCATGATATCACCTTTGTCATGATAAATATAATGAGAATACATCCTTGAAATATTTTCACCATGTGATGTTCCTACAAAACTCAAAATACCAATTTTGCCCTTTTTGATAAGTTGTAGAAACTTCCAAGGCACGTTAGTCACAAAACATTTATAAACACCAAAAACACATATTAATCACATAATAAACATGTATAAATCATATACAAATGAAAACAACCATTTTAACACATTGTAGAAAAATAATTCTAAAAACCCTAAACATTCTGTGAGACGTGGATCGATCCATGTGAGGGGCTGACGTATGTCGATCGATCCACGTGAGGGACTGACGTACGTCAATCGATCTATGTGAGAGATCGACGTCTCACAGTAAGTTTTTGGTTCTTCTCAGTTCAACATAGATCGATCCACGTGAGGGGCTGATGTACATGGATCGATCTATGTGTCTCTGCCTGAGAGATCCACGTCATTTTTCTTCACTTTTTCAACCTTTAATCACTTATAACACCGTATGTGACATTTCTAAGTATTCACCACTAAAAATCATGACTTTGAAAATTATCCAAACATATTTCTCAACAATTGAGACGTATATCCTTGAAACTTAATAGGTTTGTTTTCGACTTGGTAGAAAATAATGTCGTAGTAACCAAGATATGTATACCATCTGGCAATATAATTGTTGCTCCTTGGAGCCCTCAATTATTGTTGTAGTACTAGAATTATAGTAACATTTGGTTTTGTCATTTGTTACGTCGAAAAATATTTTCGATTACGAAGAATTGTGTGTCGTATCACTTTCAACCAGACATACGTCTCCATCATTCATCTTGATAAATGTCTAGCATAACATATACAATTTTCATTATTAAAATTATTTCAAAATAATCAAGTCAAAATTAGTGAATTGTGCTCCTTGATGAAAAACTCTTCACACGACAATTAGAATTTCTGAAATTTATTTTTCAAGTCATTTTGTATTCGTGAATAAGAATTATACAAGAAAAATTGATAAAACAATTCTAAACATTTTTATGTAGGCAAATATACTAACGCAAATTTAACAAAAGTGCATGTTATCACATAATAAACGAAATCAAAACTTATTTATAGCATTTCTTATGAAACATGAAATTCACCGAAATAATTTTTTTAATCATTTTTGATCATTCTCATTCACAAACTGGATCCCATTACTATCAATGTTTGGCTCTATAAGAAAATTCTCAATATCAAAATGAATAAAATCCCTTGAATTCATTTGACCATTATCTGCTATGTTATCAAAGTCTGCACAATGAACTTGTTTTATCTTGCTTTTATCTTTATGAGATGCTTGATAAAGTTTAATCAAATGCTTTGGAGTGCGGACCAATGCCCTTGGGCTTCACATTGATAACAAGTCCCTTTGTGGTTCTTAGCTGGTGCACCAATTTTCATAGCGTTTGTATTTTCTTGTGGTTTTCCTTGTTTCCCACTTCAGGAAATGGTCGTGGCCTGGTCAGGTGAGAATTGTGGTTTTTTTTAATCAAAAGTTCATTGTTTTGTTCAGCAACTACCATACATGAAATCAGCTGACGATACTTTTCCAATTTTCTTTCCCTATATTGCTACTGCAGGATCATATTGAATGCATGGAAAGTGGATAGCATTTTGTCTAACATCGGTAACATTGTCTCCACACAATCTTAACTATGATACTATAGAGAACATTGCAGAGTTATACTCATTTACTGTCTTATAATCTTGTAACATCAGGTCCACCCAATCATATATAGCATTGAGCAGGATAATGCTTTTCTGATGATCATATCTTTCCTCCAAATTTTCCATAAAGCATATGGATCTTTTATTCCAAGATACTCGGTTTTCAGCCCCTCATAGAGGTGATGATGAATGAATATAATGGCATTTGCCTTATCTTGTTTGCTTGCCTTAACTTCGTCCTTGATAGTATGCCCAAGAGTCATAACTTTCAAATGAATCTCGGCATCAAGAACCCATGCCATATAATTTCTTCCAGAAATGTCAAGGGCATCGAATTCTAGGTTTGTGATTTTTGACATGAATGTGAGTATGCACAAATAATATCTCATAAAATTATATACTCTCAAAATTACAAGTTTGAATCTATATTATATGCTGCGGTCACGTCATGCTTTGCGCATTTCGACTATCCATTCTTCAGACATGTCAATTGTTCATGCTTCGGGCATGTCAACTATTTATGCTTTGGCCATATCAACTGTTTATGCTTACGGCTTCAAGCCACATACTATTCTTTTTCTAGCTTCAAACTAAGTCTAAACTTCAGGTTAGATTATTTCTTTTATGAGTATTTCTTATATAAGATAAATGTATGTAATAATAGAAATGCAAAAGACAAACAAAACACAAAGCTGAAAAATTTTTCCGATAGGAAAAATTGTTTCGAAAACACACTGATTAGACCAACCTAGAGATCTCAAAAACATATCTCCACCGTTCAAAACCTACCTCTATATGTTAGGAACAATCTGTCAAAGACGATCCAACGATGAACAACTTGGCAAATGCAATTCTTGCGGATATGCACAGAACTATTCAGCACCTCCGAAAATTCAATATTGTTCTCAATCTTTCTGTTGTGTCTCTAACCCTTTCTTGTTTTCTTGTATTTGTTTCTTAGAACAATCGTACTGCTAAATTATTATAAAACTAAGTAATGCAATATATAAAATATTAAAGAGAAGAGAGGATAAGAAATAGATAAATGAATGTACTCTTTTCTTATTCAAAGGTGTATATAACATGTCTAACACATTTTTCTATTTATTGGACTTTGGGATGATGATACATTGAATTGGTTACACATTTTGTTGCTCTTTAGGACAAATTTGGATTAGTATAAATGTTGTTGTTTTGAAGAATAGATTCGACATCCACAATTTCATACAATTTATAACACAATATATTAAAAAAAAGTAAGCTCACTAAAAAAGACGAGGGATCCATTCCCTTCCATTGTTGTTATCCTTTAAAAACAACTTATCATCCACCGAGGCTGCAGGTGAAAAAAAAGAAAAGAAAAGGGATAATTACCTTTTGCCCCCTTCATGTTTGGCATAATCGCCAATACCCTCCTCAATGTTTAAAAATACACCTTTAACCCCCTGATGTTTGAAAAAATATACCTTTAAATCCTTAATTTAATTTTAAAATGTTATTTGAATATATAAAATATGAATTGCCCCTTTTGCCCCTGACTTCATCTTCTTCCTATGTTTCTTCTTCCAATAGTGTCTTGCCATTGACGCCCCATTTTCCTCCGCGTGAAGGGTTTTTCTTCTATGAAGTCAACTGAAAAGTTGGTTAGTTGAATGAAAGAAAAGAAGATCGATCTATCAATGGCCTGGTCCAAGTGCAAAAGCAAGATCAAGTTCGTGGTTGGACTGGAAGCTTCCTGTATTTACCTAAATGAAAAATACAAAAACACATGAAAAAATTACAGTAAAGAACTAATCAAGACGAATGGTCCTAAAATCAGAAGGCAAGAGAGGAGCGTCATAAGCAATGGACGCATTATCAATTGGAGCAAACATGGGCTTTGCACAGACCCGAATGGCACTTCTCACCTTTTCCATTGCGTAGCTATTCGATACAACAGAACCTTAATATCAGGTTCAAAAGATGCATTTTCTGGTAACAACATAGAACATATTGTCACAGCTTAATTGCGGGAGGAACATATCTATGGGCATTAACATGTCTTCATGGGAGTGACCAGCTTTCTCCAACTTAATGACTTCCAGCAACTGCTAGTAAAAATGGGGCGTCAATGGTAGGGGAGGAAGAAGAATGTAGGAAGAAGATGAAGTCAAGGGCAAAAGGGGCAATTCATATTTTATATATTCAAATAACATTTTAAAATTAAATTAAGGATTTAAAGGTATATTTTTTCAAACATCAGGAGGTTAAAGGTGTATTTTTAAACATTGAGGAGGGTATTGGCGATTATGCCAAACATGAAGGGGGCAAAAGGTAATTATCCCAAAAGAAAAAGAAGCCCATCCATTCTTTTGTCTGTATATGATATATCCACCCTCTTTATAGTTTATTGAAGGACTTTTTAAGTTCACTAAAAAGGAAAAAAGGTTGAATGGAAAAGGAAAAAAAAAATAGAGAGGCGAATACAGAAAACTCCAAAATCTGAAACAGTTATCTAGTCTTAACGAACACCAAGGACATATCCAGACCTCCTCTCAGAATGCCCGGGGCGTTGGCTTCTGCCGCTGCTCATTACAGCGTACCTCCCCCTGCCTCACTGTTCCTCGGAATTGGAGTTTCTATTAGTTATCATCATCATGTTAATGGCTTTTTAAAATCCAGGCCATATCCACCTTCTCTTAAACAATGTTGCACCTCCACTCTAACTATTAGCAAGTGCAGCAAAATTGAGGACGAGCAGCGAATAATAAGCACAAGAGAAGAAATTATTCCGAATCGGCTTTTTACCTCAACGGCAGAGATGGTAGGAGCTAACGACGTTATAATTCCCCGGACAGAGAACGTGGCCATAATAGTCGCTGCCTCCGTCGTGGGGCTCTTCACCGGCGTCACGGTTGTGCTTTTTAACCTTGGCATTCATGAAATTCGCGACCTGTTTTGGGACGGTATATCCTACAGAGGGGCTTCCTGGTTGAGAGAGGAGAGTATTCAAAACGTTTGGCCTCGCGTTATCTTAGTACCTTTTTGTGGTGGTCTCGTTGTCACCCTCTTAAATCTTCTCCGGAATGCCATTATGGACTCCAATATCCAAAATTTCGGCCTCGCATCTCTATCAGAACCCATTTTAAAAGTTGCGGCTGCTTGCGTTACCTTAGGGACGGGAAATTCCCTCGGACCAGAGGGTCCCAGTGTCGAGATAGGCGCTTCTGTTGCTAAAGGTGTCGGGGCACTGCTCGACAAGAGTTCTGCCATAGAGTTATCTCTAAGGGCTGCCGGCTCTGCCGCTGGGATCGCTTCTGGTTAGTAAGTTCCTCACTGACTTTCTCCGCTACACCCTTCTCAAATTCTCTCCCTTCACTTTGAACTTCGGGGTTTCTGTAAGTTTGAAGCCCTTCAGCTCCAGTGTTACTTAAATTTCACAGGGGAAGTGCTGTCTGCTACTAATTAGTAGTGAATTCTGAGGTATGACTTTTGAGACGGAGACATGTTTACAAGTTATGAATCTCCAATTTGTACAGGGATGCTTGCTTTTTTTTTTTTTTATTGGCAAAATGTGATTGATTTCTGGCAATTTATAGGAGACTTATACGTAATATGGTGTCCTGACAATGTCTAGTTTGCTTCAGATTCTTCTTTCCCCCTTTGTGATAGGTTTAGTCTGTTTCAGATGTTTGCTTTCCGTCCATTAGTTCCTTTCTCTTTGTTTTCCTCTTTAGGGTTTAATGCAGCTGTGGCGGGTTGCTTTTTTGCTGTAGAGTCAGTCTTGTGGCCCTCACCTACAGAATCATTTTCATCATTGACCAATACCACATCAATGGTCATTCTAAGTGCTGTCATAGCTTCAGTAGTGGCAGAAATTGGTCTTGGCTCTGAACCTGCCTTTACTGTGCCAGATTATGATTTTCGGTCACCTTCTGGTAATTGCTTCAATGGGGTAATGTTGTTGTTGTTGTTGTTGTTGTTCTGGTAATTGCTTATTTCGTTTCACGAGTTGTTTTTTAATAACGCTTGATCCTTAATTACAGCTAAACGGGAAAGGAAGGCTGTTCATTATTCAAAGAATGCAAAACAAAGAATTCGATCTCCACATTTTAGTTTCTTAGATCTAGGTTTTCGACTGTTTGGATTTTCCCCCTTTTTGATACCTTCAGTTTTTTATCTTTTGTGAGCCTTGTATAATGAATAACTTGACTATATTATACATCATACACTTCCATGGAATAACAAGGAAAAATAAAAAATGGACTAAAAAAAAAATTAAGGTTCCTTCTTGTAGATGCCATACATGTGGTGCAATTTTATTTTATTTTTTGGTAAATCATGTGGTGCAATTTTTAAGTGTTGTTGATCTGCTTTATTCAGTTAGTCTGGTTGTTCTATCTCTTTGAAAATTTCCGTGTGAGCTTTCTTACCTTAAGAGGAGTGACTGAATTCACCATCTTTTTCTCCTTTTCAGAACTGCCCCTCTATCTTTTCTTAGGTGTAGTTTGTGGTTTGGTTTCGCTGGCATTTTCCAGATGCACAACTTTCATGGTGCTATCACTTGACAAAGTTGAGAAGACAGTCGGGATTTCTAGAATTTCTTTTCCAATGCTGGGTGGTTTGGCTGTTGGTGTTATATCATTGGCTTACCCTGAAATCCTCTATTGGGGTTTTGAGAATGTTGACATACTGTTAGAAGCGCACCCATTTGTCAAAGGACTTTCTGCTGATTTGTTGCTTCAGCTGGTGGGAGTCAAAATTATAGCCACTTCCTTCTGTCGGGCTTGTGGTTTAGTAGGTGGATACTATGCACCCTCTTTGTTTATTGGAGCTGCTACAGGAATGGCTTATGGAAAAATTATTAGTCTTGTCATTTCTGAGTCTAACTCCATTCTTCATCTCTCGGGTTTAGAAGTTGCAGCACCACAAGCATATGGACTAGTAAGGCACTGCGTTTGTTAATTTCATATCAATCTACGGTGTTCTAGTCTTCCAGTCAGCTTTACCTCTACACAAAGTCTACTACTCTTTTTAAAATCTATTTCCTATGTGAATGATTTTGAAATGGTTGTTCTTAATCATTTTCTTCTGAAGTTTCTTCAAAGCTGTCAATGTGAAATGACCTATCTCGCAGTGCGTCCTTTCTTGACTGTTCCTCACATCAATCATATTCTGGACTTATGTGCATTTATTGGGAAGTGATCTGGCCTGATTTGCTCCCTTGAGAGCCTTGACCACCTTTTGAAACAGTCAACAGGGCATCCTTCAAATTCTTTGGAATCTGCGAATACTTGGGAATGTTTGTGTTTCTTCCATTTTTTTTCCCTTTTTGCCATCTTTGGCTTGTGCTTTTTTTTTTTCTTTTTTCGAGGGATGCCATTAACTGGTTATGTCCAGGAATTTATTAGCCTGATCATTGTCTATTTCATTGACTACATCTTTTTTTATCTTCAGCATCACCTGTTCTCCCTTTTTTAACTTTTTTATCTTGCTCCCATGCGCACCGGGCCCGTATGTGTCACCTAATTGAGGGATATCATTCCAATTTTGAGCATTCCTGGTGGATAGATGCTTTTCCTGCAACAGTTTGGTTGGACATACTGTAGGAATTTGATAAAAGTTGGCAATGGTATGGCATATAATGATGCTGTGGGAAAAGACAAGTGAACAGGGGCAACCTGGTCAAATTGTGCAAAAAAGAATGAATTTTCAGCTGTTTTAGAGCATTGAAACATTTGTCAAAAGGAAAATTATACTTGAACTTATCAGTGTGTAACTTCAATATTATCTGTTTGAAAGAATCCTGAACTTGTTACTGCAGTGAACTAACTTACTTTGGTGTTTCTTCTTAAACTATTGCTTTTTAGATTTACTGTTTGTACATGGAATTTCTGCACAGGTTGGTATGGCTGCTACTTTAGCAGGGGTTTGTCAGGTGCCTCTTACGGCAGTTTTGCTGCTCTTTGAATTGACTCAAGATTATCGGATCGTTCTTCCCTTGCTTGGAGCTGTGGGCCTGTCAGCATGGATTACCTCTGGCCAAGCAAGAAGGGTAGTTGAGGTTACCAAGGGACAGAAAGGATATGGCTATTCAACTGGACAGACTGAAATGGCCTCAATCAGTTCTTCTTCTCCCGATAATGTTGAAAAATCGTTGGATGAGAGTGTCCTATGTGAAATTGAGAGTTCACTGTGTCTGGATGAACTGGATGATTGTCTAGATGACATAGCAGAAAGGATTCTTGTGTCACAGGCCATGAGAACCCAATGTACAACTGTTCTCATGAGAACTACTCTTACTGAAGCAGTATCTCTTATGTTATCTGAGAAGCAGTCGTGTGCCCTGATAGTTGATGATGAAGGTTTCCTCGTTGGTCTGCTTACTTTGTCCAAAATTCAACAGTTCAGCACAAAAGCGACAGCAAAAGTTGCAAACTCTCTGGTACTGCTAGAAACTTTATGATACTTGTCTCCTTTATTTCCAACATCGGATCTCAGATTCAGATCTGCACTTCACCCCTTGCGAGGAAAAATCTTGAAGCCTTGGTAAATTGAGGATGATATTCTGTGCTATATCTACCTCTTGACCCTCTCCTGAAGATATACCTCCTAATGTGTAGTAATGCTGAATATGTAAAACCTGAAGCAAAGATTGGGGTAGCGTGAAGGAACTGTGTATTTAAGTCAATGAAATGGTTACTCAGGACTATGTGTAGGAATCCTTTCATGTTATTTTAAAGGAAATGTAAGCAACAAATTCCTTATTTTAACAAAGGTGATATTGATGCAACTTTACAGGATGGAATTGTTTAGATGGCTAGGTGATGCAATACATGACCCTTTAGTTTTTTTTTTTTCATACATGACAAATGACACTTTCGTGATTTTGTTTATAGGGGCTTACTGTGTCTGAAGTGTGTGCTCCAGGTGCTGAAGACTGTCGGGTGCCTTTTGCTGTAACACCTGACATAAGTCTAAGTTCTGCTCAAACTCTCATGCAAAGACATGGGGTAAGCCATCTTCCGGTCATCTTGGAGCTTGTCAAGAATCGCTGGGGGAAGCCGGTGGGCCTCTTAGATAAGGAATGCATTAATCTAACTTGCAGGTTTGTCGTTTACCTTTTTTTTTAGATGTTGACCTCTTTCTTGCTATCTGACAGCTTGCTGCTATCCTATATGATTCCCATCTTGATGCAATTCAATATGATGCTTGTACTTTGTCTCAAATGTATTTGTAGGAGTTTGTTCGAGTTTGATTGGAATTAGTTGTAATAAATTTAGAAAATTTGTTCAACAGGAGCCACTGCTTTCGTATTCTGTATTCTTCATCTCAATTTTGATGCCCACAGGTCTGAGTTGGTTTTCTTTGCAACCTTGTCTTGCTAGATGTCACATTTTATGCTTCAAAATCCCTGACGCTTTGTTGGACTGAGATCATCGTCCCCACCCCCCACCCCCCCCAAAAAAGGAAAAATCTTAGTAATTTTCCTTTGCTTTGCAGGGCATTAGCAATAGGGGAACGCCTTGAATCTTTTTCCGCAACTGGACTATTGGAGAACTGAGAGTTATGGAGTCCATTCTTTTGTCCTTTTATGCGTGCAAATGAGGCCCTTGGTAGTCAAACGAACATCTCTTGAGAGGCCTAGACGATTTTTGCCTGGCAAATCTGATTATTGTGGAATCGTTAATAAGGGTGGATATTTCTTAAGGAATTGTATGAAGACTACCAACATCAGTGACACATTGCTGTCATAGATATCACTGGAAGTCTACTTTTGAATCCATTATCTTATTCTGAATTATTTTGGTTTGAGCTGACGGATTTGTCTACTGTGATCGAACTTGCTTGATTGGTGGAGTATCACGTGGGCAGCAATGCGTTAATTATTTGCATTGGCGCGAGTTATCTTTTCTACTGAACTGCAAAGAACTGGAAATAATTGAGGAGGCTTCAGCTTCAAGGATAATTCTACAAGCCCTCTAAATGTTTTATAGAATGGAAGATAACTGAATATTAAGACTTGACAACTGCTAGTCGTATTTGATTGCATAGCAGTCAGATAATGGTCTGAGAAGAACATTCTCACTCCCGACTATCAACTTTTTTTTTGTGTGATTTAATTTTCATATAAAAGCCAAAACGACATATTTACAAAATGTTCTATCAGCTTGACTGCCACCAGATAGAACTATTAACTTAATTATTACAAATCTGGTATGTAATAACAACACCCTTTGCACAGCTAAGTTAGATGTCTCCCTTTTCCCTTCATGCATGCATGTCTGGATTTATGTCCTCTCTCTTCATCTCTTTCGTGTTTTTGTTGTTGTTGTACTTCTGTAGTACCGTTAATTAAAGTAGTGATCAACATGCTGGAATCATTGATCGGCACACTATATTCAGAATATATGTCTTTTGCTGGTGGACCCATGTTTGAAGAACTACCATAGGCATTGCAAGTTGGTTTGCTCAAGTTTCTGAGTGGATCCCCTAAAGAAAACGTTTCTGAGTGGATTGGGGCTATTCAACTGTCCGACAAAGGCCTGTTGATATCATCATCCCATGGATTACTGATTGCTATATCATGCTATTCTAGTGGCAGGTTGGCAGAAGTAAAAGAATGAAGTGATAGTGCTTGAAATTATTTTTCATGCCAAGGTGCGGTTAAGTTGATGCAGAAGCTGCAGTTGACGTTATTGGCTTTATATGTTGGTTTTGATTCTTCTTCTATGGTTACGTCGAGGTTGAGACATAATGTTTCATCGTGGTGGTGAACTATGTTACAGCACGAGTAGCATGGAGAGCTTTTCGCTGAAAGGTAGTGTTAAAACTGTATGTTGGTCATCATGCTATGTTCTTGTCGAATGAGGGTGTCAGAGAACGGAAGCTTCAGCTGTGGCATCTTTCAGTTAATTCTATCTCGAGATAAATCACATATTTGCTGACATTGTTGCCGTCTCTGTCCACTCTTTTATATCCGATGCTCAGTGAAGGGATTGATTGAAGTCAGCTCAATTGCCGGACATTTTCTGCGTCGCCCGAAGACAAGTACTGTCCAGCGATGGGAAAATATCGGGTGGAAGACACTTGAAATCACCTGAAATGTACCGTGAGGCAGAAGCTGCATATCTCTGCAGTTTCTGCTGTTCGTATCTAATTTCCATGCATGTTTTCCAGTCCTCTCCTAAAAAAAGAAAGAAAGAAAGAAAGGCCTGTGCATCGCATGTATATATAATGATCGTTGATTCGGCGCACTCCTCCTCCTTTTGATCCCTCAGTTCTAACTTCTAGGCGCTTTAAAGAAGGAAGGATAAGACATTTGAGCAGCAAAGTGATATTAAGGGCAAGCCATGTGAAAGAAATAGATTCCACGCTTATGTGGTGTGGACGGCCTTGCTTGTGCATTTAGCTTAGTTCTGGGTACTTAAAAAGAATTTTGATGTCACAACTACTATATTTTGGTCCCAGGTTCCGAATAAAAATGTTAATAACATGTAAGTATTTATAATTAATACGGTTGGGAAAACGAATTCTTGTTGTAGGTTGAGGAATGATATCAAAGGGAAGGAAGGAAGAAACTATAAGTAACCAAAGTCCAAGGAAAAAACGGGAGTCCACACGTCGTTTCCTGTGGATACTTAACAGTATCTTTTAAACAATTCTAAATTTGATTTGCTTTCCCAAACTACCTTATAGATATTAGATAAAAGTAATGTTCCTTGTAAGAATTTCTTTTCTCCAAACTTTCCCCTTTCACGAGAAGTAATGTTTGTGGTAGGTTGACAAATATTTGAAGAGAAATAATTGGAAAACCAAGTAAAAGAAAAAAAAAAAAAAAAGGAAGTGAGTTGAGGTGGCCCAGTGTTCAAAGTCCAGCTCCCGGATGACATGATAGTTATCCGGGCTGTCGGCCCAAATGAGGTGGGGTTTTTGAGATATGTAGGGAGTAAATAGAAATGTTGCGAGCACAAGGGGAGAAGAGACTAAGGTTGAAGGAAATGGGGAGCAATCCTGCAGCTACGGCGGCTCAAATACCCACGAGCTTCGGGCATGAGCTGAGGGCTTGTCTTCGTTGTCGTCTCGTCAAGACATACGACCAAGTATGTAGTGTTTCTTTTGGGGGGTTTCCACAGAAAAGTTCATTCTCCTTCATCGAATTTCTCATCTTCTTTACTGTCTTTCCGATGTAGTTCAGAGAGTCTGGTTGCGAGAACTGCCCATTCTTTAAGATGGACGAAGACCACGAGCGTGTCGTCGACTGCACCACTCCCAATTTTACTGGGTACTCTATTTTCCCTCCGTCTTTCCTAATTCTTATAGACCTACCCTAGCTTCCAATATGAACGGTGTAATTGGGGCTGTGTAATTAACTATATTGCTCTGTTTTTCTGCGGAAACCAAGTACCGTTACTGCTTTTATTAACGCAGAATTATCTCCGTAATGGATCCAAGTAGGAGCTGGGCTGCCCGTTGGCTGCGTATTGGTATGACCAGATTCCGTGTTTTGTTTCTTCCTTCTTTCCAGTTTTATTTGTTTGAGTATTGAACTTTCTAGACAAATTATGTCGGTGATCGTCTATCTATGCATCATTTTTGGTCTTCTACTCTAGTCTTGATTTGACAAAGTGCTTCTGGATGATTTGCATTTAGTGGCTGATTTGCTTTTTTCTGTTTGGGACACTTAGTTTTTTGTTCCTGGATTAAATTTTCTTTTACACGTTCAGTTTGTAGCTTAAAATTCTCTGTTACGGAATGTACAGGAAAGTTTGTTCCAGGTTGTTACACACTTGCTGTCTCAGAGGAGCTCCCGGATGATTTGCAGGTAAAAATTATAGTAGGTTGAAGCATTGATAATGTTTGGTCTAATTCCTTAATAATTTGGTATCAAGGATGGTTGTCTAATTCCTTAGAGATTTGGTATCAAGGATGGTTATGAGTTAGTAGACCATATTTGGCTTAGGTATTACGAGATGTGGTAATGGTTATTTGAAATGCATATGTCCAGTTATCCAAATTGTTTAATTTAAACGAAATTGGAACTTTACTTTAGTCAATAAAGCAAAAAAACCACAGTTTGACAAGGTTGTACAAAAGGTGTACGCTAAAAGTTACAATTTGACAAGGTTGTTGCATGGACTTTTGTTGATTCTTTCTTTTCCCTCCAGAAAACCTTTTATATCATTTCGTATATAGCAAAAGTGTATGTCATTCCTATCCTAATATATCCCTGAAGTGTATGGCATTCCTATCCTATGCATCATGTATGCTGTGTACCACGCAGGATCTATGCTATCTTTGCTTCCTATTATCTACCTCCTTTTCACCTATATATCCCTGAAGAATATGGCAGTAGACATTCCCACATTAACATGCAGTGTCCAATTTGTACAGGACCTCTTTATTCCTCTCTATTCTCCAACATACAGTCGAATTTTATTCTTGACTTACAAACTTCGTCATAACTTAGTTCTTTATGTTCAAAGGTCTTGTTATTCTCGACTTTTGTTGATTCTTTTTGTTTCGCATCCTGCTGCAGGGCGTCTGTGAGGAAGTACGTGCTCCTTATGTTCGGCCAAAACGTGTATGAGTCACCAGGCGGGGTTTAGAGACTAACATTCAGTGTGTTGTAGTCAAGGATAGAGTTATATTATAAAAGTCGGTTGGAATATTGGTGGTAGCTGTGGTCACTGTCTATGGAAAATATGGATTTCGTCCCTTGTTTGCTGTGGTCACTGTCTATGGAAAATGGCTGTGGATAGAGACCAGGACCGCTTTTTTAACACTGTGATTTGGTCATTACAAATAGTAGTAAGAATAAACTGGGAAGGGGTGCTTCTTGTTGTTGATGCAGTACAAGAGTAGTTTTGCAATCTGAGAAATGCTATCAGTTTTAGGTGACCTGTACGATTTGTGTTGCGGTGTTGAAAATTTCAGACAATAGATTACCAGAAAGGGAGTGACCAAATTTACCCTTTGTTGTGGTTTTTGTCTCTTGGTTGTCCCCTACGCCAACATTACTTCATGAGGCTCCAGTTAGAAGATAAAATAAAACAACGCGAAACCTTTCAATGACGCAATATGCCTTGAATTTCTTGTCAAGGTGATGAAATGGCAGTCTGTCCTAGAAAAATCTAAGTCTTATCGAATAAATGTAAATGAACCAGGCTTTTCGTGTTTATTTTAGCTTTGTGCATATCATCCAGTATTTGGTTAACTAACTTTAATCTTTTGAAATAAACTCTCTGATTCGATTATGGAAAAAACCAGTTGCTCTACTTAGTATAAAGGTTGAAGGTACGGCATCCTAAAGCAAATTGCATGGGAATGGGATCCAAACGTTTTGGTTTCTGACGTGTTCAAATTGTAGCCATTTGATGGAAATTTTTCAAGAGATGGGATGAAAATGTCATTTTTCTCCCCCTTGAAATTCTATCCGTGTTATATGTCCAACAAACCTAGCTAATAAGTATGATGAAGATAACATTATTTATAGATGTCATACTTTCAAGTTTTTCTTCAACTCTGTGTTTGACATATACTCTTGAGTCAGTAAAGGATATATGGCTAGCACTGCACAACAAGTATGCTGATAATGCAAGAAAACACAAATATGTGATTGGTGAGTGTCTCCAATTTGAGAGAGGATATACATAAGTCATCAATGACTAAATTTATCAATTTCAACCATTGGTGGATGATATCAACCAACAGGACATTAAAGTTGACAAATAATTTTAAGCAGTATTATTGTTTGAAAAGTTACCCTCTTCTTAGAACAAATACAAGAAGTCCACCCAGCATAACAACGCCAAAGTTTCCTTGAATGATGTAACTAACAATTTTAAAGAAGATGTAAAATCTGTAGATGTTGATTTTTAAAAAGGTGCTTTAAGTAATGAACTTGAATCTATCATAAATCACACTTGGAAACTTAAGGACATTCCTAAAGAATTTAAACATATTAGGTCTAAGTGGAGTTAATTGCACATGGTATTCATACTTTGTCACCAATTTTTAAGTAGCATCCATTTTTTCATGAAACTCACTTACCAGCCACACTTATAGGTGAAATTAACACATGGCATCCGGATGACCTGCTGGTCTACCATTGACTGCTCAAATCGACATTTGACCAGACTTAACCCTATTTTTAATCCAACTTTAACCACAGTTTAGGATTAATAAATAATAAAGTCAAAAAATTAAAATTCTAAGAAAAATAATACAAAAATTAAATAAAAACCTACACCCCACCTCAACCCCACCCCCTTTCATCTTCTTCCCCCGCCAAAATATTCTGACGAAGCATGCTCCATCTTTTTGATACACCATAACACAAACAAAACATACTCAAAAACATGATAAATAAATAACCAAAGTACTAATGATATTGAAAGTGGAAGCCAATATTCAGCTTTATTCTTCAGCCTTTTCAGCTGGGTTCTCCACAGTAGCTTCAGCAGGGGCAGCGACGACGGCGGCTTCCTCAGTGGAGACAGCAGCAGCCGGAGCTTCTTCGAACGGCTCAGCAGCTTCGGCTACTGGAGTTTCGTCCTTTACCTCTTCATCAACAGCTTCTTCCTTGCTTCTTGAGTTGATTCACTTCCTTTTTCTCTTCAACTGCTGCCTCCTCGGCTTCCTTGGTTTCTGTTTCAGATGCAGGAGCCTGTGATTCAACAACAGGTGGTTCCTCCGCAACTGGGTTCACATCTTTGGCTTCTTCTGCAGCTTCTGGATCGGCGGCAGCTGGTAGAGCAACCTCAGTTGCAGCTTCCTTTGGTGGTTCTTCTTCTGGGGTGAAGCAAATTGGAGGGAAGAAGTATTTAATTGGGAAATGTTTGGAGTCAACTGTGTTAACCGTGAAAAATAAAAAGAATTTTGCTAAAAACCGTCTACATCATGTCATTTTCCGGTTGCCGGATGTCAAGTGTTAATTTCACCTATAAGTATAGTTGGTAAGTGAGTATCATGAAAGAATGGATGCTACTTAAAACTTGGTGTCAAAGTATGGATACCAAGTGCAATTAACTCGGTCTAAGTGGGTCTTTTAAGAAAAAAGTTAAAGGTTGATGGTATAAATATATTCGGTGTAAATGAGACTTCAAGAAGAAACTAAAATGTTGCTGGTATAATCTATAAGTTTAAGTAAGACTATAAGGAGTTTACTCTGAGGAATAGATTTATTTGATATATGCTCTCCTTTAACTAGGATAACAACCATCAAGATGTTGGTAGCTTTAACTTCTATTTATAAATTAGTGAAACACCAGATAGATCTAAAGACAACTTTCTTAAATAAAGAATTAGATGAAGAAATAATATGCATCAAGCTAAAGATATGATAGTTCAAGGGCAATAATATAAAGTATGTAGACTTAAGAAATACATACATAGTCTTAAACAAACACTTAAATAATGGCATAAAAGTTTTTAAGCTATAATCACTAAGGATTATGTTATAAATAAAAGTGATCGTTGTATTTATAGCAAAAGAAATTAATGATGTCATTGTTTGCTTGTACGTTGATATGTTAATTTTTGGAACTAACATAGATGTAGTCTATAGTATTAAATCCTTCTATCCTTTGTTTTTAATGTGAAAAACATGCAAAATGCTGATT
This sequence comes from Eustoma russellianum, assembly GCA_036186865.1. Classification (NCBI taxonomy): domain Eukaryota; kingdom Viridiplantae; phylum Streptophyta; class Magnoliopsida; order Gentianales; family Gentianaceae; genus Eustoma; species Eustoma russellianum. The sequence continues at coordinate 72,504 of AP025062.1, forward strand.
TGATACATGAACTTAAATTAGCTGAGGATTGAGGTTATGTGCTTTCAAGCTCACTATGCCGCTAAAATTCTAAAAAAGTTTAAACACTTTGATGACAAACCAATTAGTACCCCTTATGGCATGATATTCATTTGAGACGGTACTTTTCCATATAAATATGCTAAAATACTTGATAGTGTAATGTATTTGATGAATTGCACTAGACATTATGCATCATATGGTATAAATAGGATTTTAGGTATATTCAGATAGTGAATATTGATTTGCATTAAGAAGATTATTGAGATATCCAAAAGTATCATAAGTTTATGGCTTGTCTAATGAGTTATTCAAAACTCTTATAAGAAGCGACACCATCTCGACACTTATATAGGCGAAATTCATCAAGTGCGCACTGCTCACACCACCATTCAACATGCCTATGGATTTCTTTGATAGATTCTTAAAATCCCACCCTCAAGAAGTTGCAGCGAGAACTATCTTCAACAACACCATAGGGAGAGACAAGTGCAACAATACTGAGTATAACTATTCTATGACTTGTTTTTACCACATTGAACCTCGTTCATAAGATCTCTACTAATATTGGACTAGGTTCCTGCCATAGAGAGTCTCCTTTGATGTTACAAGAACTAGCTTACATTTAGTTCTTTATGGGCCATTCTCATTGACCTCTTATGATTTACCACTAGGAAACTCATGAGAAATTCAGAATGTTATATCATTCAACAAGTGATAGCACCTTCGCAAGTCGTTTCCGTTAGTGATTTCCATCAATGAATCACTCAACAAAATATCTTGTAAGTCCATAAAGACTAACTATAAACAAGTATGAAAGCATTGAATTTTATTTTTAACGACTAAACCATCAAACTCAAACACAACATGATGTTTCATGAATCAACTCCTCACACAAACATAATCAACATTAATCATAAACGTCTTTAGTATAGAGTTAGTTTTGACGATAAGCAAAATGAAATTAATCTCATATGCATCACGAAAGCCTATCATATACATAAGCTCAAACATAACCTTCAACCAAGTGGAACAATAAAATAACAACCATTTTAGTATTGATCTAATTTTCTATTTTAACCTCCTAAACTTCTTTAGAAGTTATAAAGCATATACAAGCTATTCACATGTTCAACTTCATATGTTAAAAATAACTTTACTTCATGCAAATATAAAGGACTAAACCCCCATATTTCTAAATAATCTCATTCTTAAAATGAAATTCAACATTCATTTTACTACATGATTACTATCACATATACAACTTTAAATGGTCATCAAGTAACAAACAAACATAAAATATGGTGTCATTAAACTCAAAAGGTTTTCATCAATGATCATAGACTTAACTCTCTATGTCATTTCGGAGTAAACTCCAACAATTTTCTTATGAACCAAGATTCATAAGAAAACAACATTTTGATCTTTCAATCACACGGTAGACACAACAACATCACATTTCATCACAAGTCTTATATTTAGTTTAGTACTCATATTTAGCCAAATAATTTTCATTATTTGATATCTATGTTTGAGAACATAAACACTAAACCTATGTAGTCATTTAAATACTACACTAAATGCAAGTCATACAATCCTTATTCATGCTCATGACTCAAAATCATTTATTGTCAATCAAACGACAAAAGTCAATTATAAAGTCAACTATTGATTTTAAAATTACATCTAAATGGGCCAAGTGTTATCAAAAATATAATAGAATTCTCATTCTTGAAAAATATTCTATAAATAACAACTTGGGTAACTAAGTATAACTAGCAACACTTACATAAAGTTAGACTATATACTAGTATGTACCATCATCGAGGGCGTGTCTAGGAGCAACTGGTGAGACTGATGTTTTGTGACCTTGAAGTCACAGGTTCAAGCTGCGGAAATAGTGTATTGCATAAAAAAGTGTAGGGTAAGGTTACGTACATCAGATCGCAAAGTAATCTGGTCTCTCTCCGGACCCCGTTTAAACGCGGGCGCCAAGTGCTCCGAGAACGCCTTTTATATGTACCATCAACACAACCATACAATAACTAGTCTTATTTATTTCATTTTCAACAAGAATCTGTATTCTGAAAAATGAAAACAAACTATCAAATCTCTAATTCTTAAAATTTTCAATTAACATAGACTGCTTTCAACATTATACACAACTAGCATGCTTCACATTTGAACTTCTAGACGAATTTCTCTTTAGCATGAAATCCCAAGCCAAATAATAAAGCCAACACAAACCTCATAACCATGGTTTAGACATAGCATCTTTATTAAGACACAAAGTCAAATCATGTTCTATATTTAAACACATGTAGATACATGCATATATTTTTTTTCCACAAATCATAAACAAAAAAATGCTACATGCTTTTAGTCATTCTAACGGTGTTGATATTCATCTTCTTTATTCTCTTAATAGTGTTAGAATTTTCATTATCTTGCCTTCCACAGTGCAAGACAAATGAATTAATCACGCATAAACCAGAAGAAAACATATTAAGAGACAAAGATTACATACATAGCATAAAAATAGACAAAATTGCCCTTGTTTGGTAGTTACTCGGAAATCAATTCTTACATATAATAGGAATGCAAAACACATTATCAACTCTAGTCTTATGGAAAAAGTTAGCTTTAAGAGCACTTTCAACTTTCCAACCTCTTGGTTTCTCGTGCATCCTTAAAAAATAAAACTAGTCTGCCATTTTTTACTTTTGAATTTCAAGAATAAATATCTACTAGTTGCAATGAACTTCGCCTACCATCCATTCTATTTCATTACCAAGGGTTACCTCGAAGAAGATGATGACCATAATGATCTTCTTGACTTTCACCGTGCTAATATTTCCATTGATTTCTCATCTTCATTCATGGTCAAAGATTGTGTTGGTGTTACTTTTGTTGCATGTTCATCTCCTACATTTGGGCTTTCGTTGATTTAACGCCAGAATCATTCTATGTTCGGCCTTATTTGAGTCCAAGTCCATAATGTTGATAAAACTTGGTCATTTCCGGGATGAGAGTTCTGCAACTAATTGCCTAAACTCCATTCTTATGTATGTAGACATGATGGCTCCAAGCTTCATGTATTGCTTTCTTTTGAGCATATTCCTTTTAGAGGTTATTTTGCTCAAACTCAATGTGTTTTCATGGAATTCTTCGAATTCTATGCGTTCTTTATGATGTTTTTCATTAAACCCTACAGTTTGTCGAAATTTAGGTTGAAGAATGACAATTAAATGACAACATAAATTCCTTCATAGGACTGGACTAGTTTAAGATTTCTCTATCATCTTCCACAACGAAAATTGCTTTAGATTGTTGAAAAATTTAGTCTAGGAGGACATGGAAGTTGATAAATCAACAAAGAAACCACTAACATAAAGTAGAAATACAAGGAAGATAGATGAAAAACTCAAACGAGTAAATACGCATGTTTCATCAAATTGCCATTGATAATATACAAGATTGTAGGAAGATCTCCAAAGATGTAATCATCAAACACAAATAGATGTAACAAAGAAGAATGAGAAACGCTGAGATGTAACAAATGTTACACTGTCTTTAAATCAATTTTGCCTCCACCAGTAAGCAAGGTAAACTATACGACAAATGCTTCCCGATGGTCTTCTGTTTGTTTGTTTTATGAGAAAAAGATTGAACTTACCTATATAAAGTGTTTTTACAATAGATTCAAAGAGTTTTCAATGATCACAAAATATGTAGAAAGTATTTTTACAAAAGCATATCAAAAACCTTTTGATCCTTGTATTTATAGACTTTCATTCACAAGAAATAAATTGATTTAACATCTCTCTGCAGAATTTAAATTTCAAAATTAGTTTATGACATTTCTATATTGAAAGGAGATGTTTAAGATGCAAAAGTTGCATCAACTCATGAAAAGACACCACTGTTGAGGTCACCTAACACTATCACCGAATATTCGGTCAAGCTTTCTTCACCAAATGTTCGGTTAACGTTGGGTGACTTCAACTTTCAAAATTCGATGCCCTTTGTTCAATTCATGTTTTAAAGTACTTTATTCAACAAAAGTGCACAACTTGGAGACTAATTTGAGATAAACAAAACTCCCTAGAACTAAAACTACCGCAGCAGGGAATTCGACAAACCATCCACTAAAACAAGTGCACCAAAGTCCCCAGTAGTCTCCCAAGAAGTGGATCGACCCTGCCAATGAACATCAATGGCGACAATGATATTCAGACCTCAACTCGTAGACTTGGAAGGAAAAGAAAAAAGAGAAGGGAGAGGTTGGTTGGAGGATATCACCACCAATCTCCAAAATAATCTGAACACGTACAGGTAAGAATGCATATTCATGCTTTGGTGCACAGAGAAGAGTGAGCCATTTTGTACGAAGAATAAGTAGTGGAACTTTTCTATCATAATAACTGTCGCAATTCTTCACCAAAATCAATGCCTACTAACTTTAACTCTTGCAAAAACTGAGTTCTTGTAGCCACCTTATCTAGTTCCAAATGAATATGGGTCGTGTCAATTACTATTCTGCATGGCACAACAATATCGTCACCAACAGTAAGGGAACAGTTCTCGTATAGACCTTCTGCTGGTGGAAGATTTAAAACACACGACTTTGAAGCTAACACCTTACCATCACTGATCAAACTTTCCTGCTCTGTTAACAACAACATGAGACGATGATGCCGGCCCAATAGTTCTGATACATATTTCATATCACCCTCAGCCAGAGCATGCCGAACACGTGTTGAAGAGACTTGGCCTAGGTCCTTCGAGTCATTTGGGCCAATCCATTTGCGGTCTTGGTTTTTATCCATTACTGAGCTAATTATATATGCCTGCATCCCGTACTCCTCGCAAAGCCCAATCAGGTCCGATGCATCGCCGGCAGCCCTGTATCCAAACCGGTAGTTCTCACCTGCCACAATAAGAATCTTTGCCTTACTAGCCAAGAATAAGATATTATCCTAATGCAATGAGCACGGTATGTACCTGCCACCACACCCCGTACCCCAAGCTCCTGTGATAACTTCTCAACAAATTGGCGTGGGCTGAGAGACCTAACTTTTGAGAACTCAATCTGAAATTCCTTAGGAGTCAAATTGCCACAATATGGGGCCCATGAGGACAGGACCCTTTGTCGGTCACATGTGGCGACTACTGGGGCCCTGTTCAAACCACAAATCCAGATGTTGTGAAACTGCTTCTGTTTACACCATGTCAAATATAATATTCGATCGAAAATAAGCTTCAAACACATCCATTACATAATGCAACAGAAAAAAACTTCTACTAGCTGACATGTGGCTGGTTGCAGTTGTCATTGTTCATGAGCTAAAATCATGCATATCCGTCTGTGGAAACAGTTAATATAAGGTAAGCAGGTATACTTTAGAAGTAGAATGATTGACAAGAGGTTTGTCTTTTTCATATTGGGGAGAATACGAAAACAACAAACCTCTTGTCAATTGGGAGAATAAATTTTGAAAAGAGGTAACTTGAACGATCATCTTCATATTACAGATTCAGCCAAGGCTTTCACTTCTCACACGGATCATATAATAACTGTACCAGATTCTTTACATCAGATGATTGTCCTATGAAACACTTGACTGCTCTTCAAACCCTTCTCCATCAAATGAACAGAACACTCCAAATTTTCAAAAGTGATCCAGTAATCCTTTTTACTCGATCATATTTTGGACTTCTTTTTGTAAGCATATTTTGCCCTTTTTTTTTGGATTCACCATATTTTGACCTTTTCTAATGCAAAATCCTATCACTAGAAAAGCCTTCTGAATAAGCACTATCTCTGATTTCCATGTATACATGTTTCACTCTCAAACCCTTAATAAAAAGCCAAATAGTTGGATCTAAAGCAACCACTTAATAAATATTTTTGACCTTTCCTAATGCAAAACCCTATCACTAGAAAAGCCTTCTGAATAAGCAATATCTGATTTCCATGTATGCATGTTTCACCCTCAAACCCTTAATAAAATGTCAAATAGTTGGATCTAAAGCAACCACTTAATAAAGATTACAGGCAATCAAATAGTGAGCCTATGGCCTAAACCATGGTAAAAACCCTTTTGTCTTGAATAAAGTGTAGCTTCTCCTATAGCAGTTTAGATTTACATACATGCAAATACAAACAAAAAAGATGATACACACTTGACTGTACAGACATAAAGGCACGCACATTGCTTGCTATTTTCCAGCTAAAAATCCTAGGAAATCCAACCTTTCATAATCCCATGGGAGACACACGACAGTTGCACGGCACACTCGATAGCAGATTTCTATCAAATAGAGTTAATAAAAGCATTATATACCTCGGTTCCCACCCGAGAACTTCAGCCATTCCCACAAATGACAAAAGAAGTGGTATTCCATATTTTGAAGCTTGGACTGCAAGCTCTCTGTGACCAACATGAAGGGCGTCAAACTTTCCCAAAGCAACTATGCCACCTAGTCAATTGAGACTCAAGAGATAAGTTATAGTTCCCATATATTATGATAAGAAAACAGATATATTAGCATGCTTACAAGAAAAACTCTTATATTAATTTTGTTAATAAGAAGAACGAACTAATCAATACAATTTGACCAGCTACGAATCAAGAAGAAACCTGCCAAGGGGGACAATCTCTCTGATGGTGGCTCCTGAGCTTCGTCACGCTCACTTCACAAATAGTAGAAAATAAATAAATAAATAAATAAATAAATAAATAAATAGAATGCCACGCACTTAAGACAGTACTTGGAAATATGCAGTACTTAATAAATTACAGACTCGAACTTGCAACCAGATTTTACTATTATTAACTTCCACCAATATTAGTAACTTCTTTCACACACTCTCCACTCGTATTTCTGTCTAACTGCTAGGTAAACTTTAGAACTTCTTGATAACCTTGAAAAGAACATTCAGGAATCAAGAACCGACTCCATAGTGCACAACCCATAATTACAACACTCAACAACATTCAAGTCTTTTCCTCACTATGTAGAGTCGGTACGACCCAGAATTAGCTGCTCATTAAATTGTACATTTCTTTTGTAAGTCAAGATTTCATATATAAACTTCATATACAAATCACAAATGTCAAATTTACAAAAATGTTGATTACAGAGAGGAACCACTAGCTTAGCATGTGCAAAATATAGGTGGCTTACAATGAACTTTCCAAATCTAGTGTCAACTTTTACAAAATTTCCATAGAGTGACAACATAAGCTAAGCATAACATAAGCAAACTACGATGACTAATGCCAACCTGTATAAAAAGTTGCTCAATGCAACAACAAAATAAGTGGTTTATAACAAGGTTTCTGAGATCTAATATCAGCCATTCTTCAACAATCAAACCATTCAAATTGACAACAATTAGCAAGCACTGAAAGCATAAAAAAAATAGAAGATAAACATTGGACGTAGGAAACTTTGGCATCAACAGTACCGCCCTACAGGGATTCCTGAATTGATGCCAAAAATCTCACGTCCCCAACTATATAGCCCCAAAACATCTGGACCATATAAGATAAGGTAACTTAATCTGCTCCATTGAGTCATCATGATACTGATGAATAGAGAAAGAAGCTTGAGAAGGAGTAGAAGAGATAGAATGAAACACGAGTAGCAATGGAGAAAGAGTCACCAAATTGAACTAACTCCATAGAGCCTTTACATATGGTGCCAAAGGTCTCCATCACCCAAACCCCATGGATACATCAACAAGTCAGGTCATAAACTTCAGTATTAAAAGAAGAATAGAGGGTGTAGGAAAAAAGATTGATTGTGTGACTTCCTTCTCTTCGGCAAATGCCGTAAGGCAAATCTATTTGCACCAAGACCAATTCTAACCATTTCAGTAGAATAATAGAAGTAGAAGATGTGGAGCTTTTATAGATTCCTCCAACCCCGCCAAGGTTTTCCAGTGAAAAAAAAAAAAAGGATAGAGTGGGTAGCAACGATTAGACATCGGAGCTGGCTTAGAGAACGCTTTCATGGTGATGTCAAGCTTTATTGCCAATTTCCAGTTGAACTTGTTAGCTTTTGTATCTCCTCCAGAAGCAAGCAGAGTAGCAAATAATTTCAAGAATATCCCCGAAGATAACTGAATGATCCTTACCTATTTGTTGGCATTCTCTCCAAATTTGGTACACTGCAACTTAAACACAAAATGAGTCATATCCTTTTAAAACTTGGAGTCTCACGTAATGTTTGAGTAGTCAGTTTAAAATATTGTGCCAATCATTCATCCATCCTTTGATATTCAGTTGTTCCAGAAGTGCACTATACACCTTGGATGAATAAGGACATTGGAAAAAAGATGTGATCATGGTCTTCTGCAAACTTGTCACACAAGACACATGAGTTCGTTCGTCGATACCTGAAATCAAGAACTTGTCTAGTGTAAGCATTCTCTTCCAACATGCAAACCAAAGGATGATTGCATACCATGGAAGAAAATCATTGCACCAAATAATCTTATCATATACAACCAAAGGCATGGGATTCTGGAACTCTTTTGCAACATTTTTAATAGATAACTTGACATTTGGTTTCCAGACCAAGTAATCTTCTTCACGTCTCACATTGATGCTTCTGCAAGCAAGGTTAATTGAATGACCTGCTCATTTCATCTTCTGCCATATGATAATCTCCACTCATGTCCACTTAACACTGTTGAAACTTTGGCATCCTTCACGATGCAAAGTTTCCTTTTTAAATCAAGATGGTGTTGGCTTAAGATATCTATGATGCGAGGGGTCATTCCAGAAAGAAGTGGCTTTCTTATTTCCTATCCATCTGCCTATATAGTTACCATGTTTATTCCCTGGTCCAAAGGACCTTTTTAAAGCCAAGAATTTGAAGGTCTTGGCTTTGCCTCCCAAATCGATTTCTATCTCAGTATAACTATATGTACCCATTTAACCTAAAGGCTCTCCTTTAGCATACAGATATCCCATATATTTTTCATAATATAAGCACTATTGGTAAGTGTTAGGTCTACAATTCATAGGCCTCCCCTATCTTTTGGTTGGAAACTCATATGCCACCTCACTTTAGCCTTCCTGTTACCTCCCCACAAGAAATCTTTGAGTATTCTTTCAATCTCCCTAATGACCATTCTAGGCAAGAAAATATAAGGTCGTCCAGTACTTGCAGATTGCTACTAGTACTGAGTTAAATCAACTATAACTTCCCTCCAAAAGATAGGTTTTTGTTAGTCCATCTTTGCATCCTGCTATTGAGTCTGTCCAAAAGATGACCACAATCTGTATAGGATAATTTCTCAGTTACAAGTGGCAATCCAAGGTATCTAACAGGAAGAGAACCTAGAGGCATACCAAAAATCTCAGAGATTTTTTTTTTGGCTACAAATACCCGAGGTATGTATCTCACATTTTTGGATGTTTGGTTTGAGTCTTGCAAGGGCATAGAATTCATCTAGAGCCGTTTATAACAATCACAAATTGAGTATGAGCCCAATAATCTGCAAAGGCTAGAGAGGAGAGGTTGAGTTGTTGACATTTAGAGTAGTAAGTGAATTAGAGTTATGAATTTTTTTTAGTAGTTAGGTAAACCCTTCCCTAATCAGAATAAATAGGCTGCAGGAAAGAAGATTCCTTTAACTAAGACCTTTTGTTGATTTGAAGCTAACACATTAAGACACCATTAAGATTAATAGAAAAGGAGGCTATGAATATAAAGAGTCATATCCATTTCGGATAGCTTTCAGGGAACTGTACATTTCGCTCTTGTTCGATGTATTTTATGTGAGAAAGGTGCTGGCTTTTTCTGCCTTCAAAATCGCATCATCTCCCAGCAACCTCTATCCCAACTCCAAAACCCAAAACAAGCTCCATTCTCCTTGCTCCTTTTTCCCCACAAGAAAAAGGCGTCTAGTTTGCGTTCTTTTCAGGATACGATCTTGCAGACAACTACGGCCATATGTATCAATTAAAAAACTATTAAGGAGACTGATTCAATCTAATCCGGGAATCGAAGGGTCAGAAGGAACTCCATTCTTCTCTAACAAAAATTGAAGAAATTCGACCATAACCGACCCCGCAAAACAAAAGCCCAGAATTACAATGCTATGAAAACAATAATCAATGAATATGAAAACAACAAAACGGAGACAGCTATAGGTACCTTAAGGAATCAGAAAATGGAGACCTTTGGGAAGGCTGAACACGACTGACAAAAGAAACAGTCACGTCATCCTTACTTCTGTCATCACCAAAGCAGCTGCTATTGTTGGAGCAAAAAATTAATCTTTTTGCAGAAAAAGATGAATGTGAATTGGACGGCCTGGCAAGAAAGGGAGAAGAAAGATGAAGGGATTGTTTCAAATTACAAAACATAGTAGCATAATAGCAGCTAATTGTATTTTGGGTATGACAATTACTAAGCCCAACTTGGCATCTGAGAGGATAAAAATGGTGGATTGTGCGAGAGTCACTCAACATAGCATCAGCTGTTGCGAGTGGAATCTCCCTGGGAATCTATGAGGTGTATTGAACAGAAAAGGAGGCTTTTTTCTTTTCTTTCATTAGGATAGATTTTATTTAAGTTTGTTGGTGATACATGAAATCAAACTTGATACAATCACTTTAAACAAAAACTATTCAGTATCTGATTTACATGCAACTGAGAGGAGAAAAATTCTCAAATAATTTAGAGTATAACTTCCGTATTTAATAAAACTTGACTTTTGCCGGAGTTGGAAAAAAATTTGATCCTTGTCCTTAACCTTTGGATTCTGTGTTATTTTAACCTCAAAACAGTCTAAACTTTGAAGCATCACTACTTCTGAGTTCTTTCATATTAATGTTTCTGTCACGGGAAAACTAGGTTAAAGCCTAAAATATAAGTTATTACGAGACAAATAAATTACTCTATCCGTCACACCGTTTTTGTTTTTTCTTTTAATTATCCGTCAGACATTAGGATTTACTTTTATCTCAGTTTACTTTTTTTTTAATGTCCCAAAAACTCATACCTTGCATTCCAATCTTGAAAAACAATTTGGCATTCCAAAACTATACTTATTAATAAATAAATAAATAAATAAATAAAAAGACATCATAAAATACTGACCAATTATAAAGCAAAGGGTAAAGTTGAAAATATACTGGATTTGTTATAATTAGACAACGTCTTACATGTTCTTTTAATATGTTAGAGAACTCAAAGCGACTGTCGAATTTATTTATTATTTTTATAAGAAACAGAGACTCCCAAATTAGGGTTGATGGTATTAATCTGAAGGTCACTTTTAAGGGATTGGAATAATTTTATTTTTAATACATTTTTATTATAAAAGATATAAACCAATCAAATAGAAATTAAAATGTTAAATACAATTTAAATATGATTGCACTCGTACCACCTCAATTTATTACTTCGAGTAACGTGAATAAATAGGAAGAATATGCAAAAGGAAAGGTATAAGCATTTTCCAACCAAACTACAGAAAAACCTATGGATGTTGTGTTGTTTTTATTTAACTTAAGCTTAAAAGCGAGGTGTTTCCAAAAAACAAAAAACAAAAAAAAAAACAAAAAACACACTCGAAAGAGAGTTACATCAAAGAGAAAACAAAAACCTTCAAAGAGAGTTCGAATAAGCATCACAATTTTAAGAGCCTTCCAAATCAATACTTCTGACACCGGGAAAGGAACACTTGGTTAAATAAAGAAAACATGATCTACCAAAAATTTGTGTGTTGAGTTTAAGAGTTTTCTTTGTTTAATACTTTTTTAAGAAATGTTATTATTTCAAAGATAACACCAATCCAAATTAATATTTGAAATGTTAAATAAAGTTACTCATCATTCACCTATGGCACATCAATATATTATTCCGCGTAATATAGACAAACCGAAAGAAAAGCAGAATAGCATTTTCCAACCTTAACTCTGACACTGGGTTGTACTTGCGACATATGCGTATATAGTTCAATATCTATGGATGTTTCCTGAATTCATTGGAAATACACACAGTAAAACAAGTAAACGATACAGTGAAAGAGACTTTTAGCTCAATGTGTGTAGTCATAGAAATTTTATGGCAATAACACGTTTTTTACTTCAACTTGTTCGGGGCTATTCCTCTTTCCCCACCATTTCTTTCTCCCTTTATCCAAGTATGAGCAGAATGACCTTGGTTTCCTTCAATCTTGACTCATACTCCTTCCAACCCTCAAACATTTGCTTCACAACAAACTTGGCATCATCACCAAAAACCCGACTTCTCTGCTGGAATTCTTCCGCCAATCGGCTTATCAAACTTAGGCCTGCACCCATTGTTCTAAAACCATTGCTCTCATGAACCCTGTTGTTGTTCCGAGCTTGATGCAAACAAAAGATTTGATTAGTAGAATCAAATTAATCAAATCATTATATTTATTTTCTATATTTATTTACTGTCATAGTTAATATTTGTATAACAGTGTATATATGACTCATTCTATACGAACAAAATTAAATCAATGAAAAAGAATTTCATTCACGAACCAAATATTAGAACAGAATTTTTTAGTCTTGTGACTCGGGAAAACTTTATCATGGTCCTTAAACCTTTCCCGACACAATCCAGCAAAAGACCAAGCCACTGTTTCAACATTTTCCGATCCAGTTCATCACAAATCAAAAGAAATTCATTACAGTCCAGACATTAAAACACACACAGCAACAAAAAGCACAGAACGATGAAGCGATCCGGCCAACCAAAAGAATAAAGCCACAAACAATTCGACCAGGCACAGAACCAACAGTCTCGAACTAGTACAACATAACTCAGCCAAAAAACTTATGACTCGGAACAAATTCATTACAGTCCCAGATTACCTCTCTCTGCTAAAGTAACTTAAACCAAGCTCGTACCTGAAAATTGGACGACCATCACAGCCACAAAAAAAAAAAAGCTATAAGCAAATTTGCAAACCAGCCACAAACAGCCATCAGCATACCCAAACAAGCTAACACACAAAGGACGATGTCAAGAACCTGAGACAAATTCGGCGGAACACAGTTGGCTGAAATATGATTCCTTCGCTCAAACTCATCATCGCAGGAAGGGTCAAGGAGGATAAATCCAAATTGGTTTGTACTCACAGTGGAATGAGGAGGCATATCAAAGAAATATGCTTTCAAATCATAGGTTATCTCGAGTGGGGGGAAGATAACGACAAAATCTCAAAGGATATAACAAGACACAAGGACGAGGAGCCACCGCCGTGAGCATCCCGCATGCCCAGCAACGGCGACGACTCCCCGCTGGACAGACACCGTAGCGGCAAGACACCCAAAGAAGAAGGGGTTGGGATCCTCTGTTGGATAAATATTAGACGTAATATTTATCTTTAAGATTTATCCCGTGATTTATTAATTTAAATCACATATAGTGTGGATCACCATGTCATCTTATCTCCTAGACTTGTATTTGACTACAACTCCTTGGTGGTAAGGGATTATCACCATACAGTAGAGTTTGTGATGGTACGGACTCTAATCAAGACAGGATTAAGGGGTCCCTAGCCTAGCCTATAAATAAGAGCCTATGGTTGTCCATCAAACCATCTCATTCAAGCCAAGAGGAACAAGGCTAGAAGACTACCCTAAGGACTACATCAACACGAAGAAGGCTTCTACAAACGACAATGGCCGGAGGTAACTTTATTTGCTTCCGTATTTATTTTGGGCTAACAATTGGTATCAGAGCGATCCTCTGACCATGTCGATTTGTATCGAGCCCCCCTTATTAACGTGTGCATAGCACACGTGATTTCATCTTAAAAAAAAAAAAAGGGAACCAGGGCATTAATTGATTATGTTTCTTTCCTTTTGGGATTTATCTATTGATCTGCCCCATTAATGCCTTGGGTTTGTCATATTCTGCTTCTTCTCCCGTTTCCTCATCTGCTGAGGCATGTTAATCGTTTTTTTTCCCTGTTCGATTATGACTGAATCGTGGAAGAAATTCATTGATTGCCGGAGATTTGTTGTTTATTTGCATATTCGTATCATCTGCATATTAATCGATGCATGTTTAATAAGATCAGCATCTGATATTGGCTTTCATCTGGAGTCTGAATTTCGGTTTGTTCTGCATCTGTGTTGGGAACCTGGGGTGAGATCCTGCAATTTGTTCTTGATCTGGGTATCATCTGAAATAAAATTAGGAGATTTAAAGATTCATAATGAGTGAATAAATCTGGTATGTCTGATTATTGATCTGTTCATGCATATCTAAGAAGTTTTTTTTTTGGAGATCTGTCAATTCTGTGATATGAATCGCATTGTTCTGGAGATCTTGAATTTTTCGTTTTAGATCTGCAATTTCTGGGCTGTGATCTGGATTGCTTGGTAAAAATGTTAATGAATTGTTTAGATTTCCATAAAGCTGTTTCATTTATAGTGAATCTGCGTTTTTTATGCTTGGCCGGAGTCCTGCCGGAGACTTCTGCCGGCGAGAAGTCTTCATGAAGAAGACAAGGCAGGCGGCTGCTGTTGGCTTTGGCGCGTTTTAGGGCAACCTGGGTAAGGCGCGTGGTTCACACGCGCGTTGTCAAAACGGCTGCTGTTGGCTTTGGCGCGTGATTTACACGCGCATCACCTAAAAAAAAACCCGAAAATCTGGTTTGTGGGCCTGTGGTTTGGGGCTCTCTTTTGGGCCAATTCTGTTTTCTGGTGGTTCAAATTAAAATGTTGGAAAATAATTGATAATCAATTATTTGACCGTTGACCCGTTGACTTTCAAAAAAAAAATTTATGACACATAATGAATTAATTTCTTAAGCTTCATAGATTAGCCACAGCGTCTTGAAATTTAAGAAACTAATAAGTTGTCATAAGAACTAAACTGGATTAATAAAATAAACGCTCTACCCCACAGGGAAGCGATTATTTTATTAATCAAGGAAAGTTGAACATAATTGTTTTCTATGCCCACAGGTACGAAAATATTCCGGTTGTTTGATTTTCATTTTGTTTTAATATATTCTATGCATGATTAACCTCTACCCACAGGAAGGTTGGAATATATTAATTTTATATTACATAAAGTACATAGCATGATTGTATGTTTCTTTGGTTATGCAGTTCCCACCGTTAGTATGTTTGATTCTGCTAAAACTCCGATCTTAACTGGTGACAATTACGCTGAATGGAAAGAAGTGATCCTTTTGACGTTAGGGTGCATCGACTTAGACCTGGCGCTCCGTGTGGATGAACCACCAAAACCCACGGATTCGAGTACGCCTTTGGAAGTGTCTAATTATGAGAAGTGGGAGCGATCTAATCGCTTGAGCATGATGCTCATCAAGACCCGCATAAGTCCAAGCATTAGAGGTTCTATCCCTAAATTGGAAAATGTCAAAGCTTACATGAAGGCTGTCGATGAGCAATTCGTAAGTTCGGATAAGGCTGTGGCCAACACTTTAATGAAAAGACTCTCGAACATGACCCATGACAGAAGCCGTGGTGTGCGTGAGCACATCATGGAGATGAGGGACATTGCTGCTAAACTAAACTCTCTTAAAGTTGAAATTTCCGACTCATTCCTTGTGCACTTTGTACTCAACTCTCTTTCACCGGACTTTGGTCCATTTAAGATCTCTTACAACACACATAAGGAAAATTGGTCAATTAATGAACTTCTGACCATGTGTGTGCAAGAGGAGGAGAGGATGAAAAATGAGTCGATTGAGACTGTGCATTTTACGACTCATTCTAAGACAAATGCACTAAAAGGCAAGGGTGTCATTAAGAAGAAAACTGGCAATAAAGACAGATGCCGGTTTTGCAAAAAAAAAGGGACACTGGAAGAAAGACTGCCTGAAATACAAGGGATGGCTGGAAAGGAAAGGTAATTTTTCATTTGTGTGTCATGAATCTAATTTTACTGAAGTTTCTGATAACACATGGTGGATTGATTGTGGTTCTACAATTCACATTTCGAAAACCTTACAGGGCTTTCTAAACCTGAGGAAGCCAAAGGAAACTGAGCGGAACATCTATTCTGGAAACCGGATGGGCTCAACTGTAGAAGGAGTGGGATCCTATAGACTCATTTTGAAGACTGGTTTTCAGTTAGATTTAGAAAACACTTTTTATGTACCGTCTTTTTCTAGAAATTTAATTTCGCTTTCAAGACTTTCAATTTTAGGTTTTGATTCAAACACTCATTTGAATGTAATGAATCTTTCATTAGGCAATAAAATTGTTGGTTGTGCGAAATTGAATGGTTTTTTATTTCAACTTGAGTTGGATCCCATGTATGAGTACACTCTTTTGACAGAAACTGCAACAAAACGATGTATTATCAACGAAAACTCATCAAGACTTTGGCACAAACGATTGGGACACATCTCAATTGATCGAATGAAAAGATTAGTGAATGAAGGAGTTTTACAAACTCTGGACTTCACTGATTTTGGTACTTGCGTGGAATGCATAAAGGGAAAGCAAACCAACAAGACCGTTAAGGGTGCCAAAAGGAGTTCACAACTTCTTGAAATTATACACACAGACCTCTGTGGTCCGTTTCATATTCCGTGCTTGAATGGTCAGAAATATTTTATTTCATTCATAGATGATTATTCAAGATTCATGTATCTTTATCTCCTATTTGATAAATCTGAAGCACTTGATGCGTTCAAAATCTTCAAATTGGAAGTAGAGAAACAAAAGGAAAAGACAATTAAAATTGTCCGATCCGATAGAGGCGGTGAATATTATGGGCGTTACACAGAAAAGGGTCAAATGATTGGTCCATTTGCTGAGTTCTTTCGGAAGGAGGGTATTGTTGGACAATACACCATGCCTGGCTCACCACAACAGAATGGTGTTGCTGAAAGAAGGAATCGAACGCTTATGGACATGGTTAGGAGTATGGTTAGCACTACGAATTTGCCTGTATCCTTTTGGAGTGAGGCTCTCAAAACCGCGGTGTACGTCTTAAACAGGGTGCCATCAAAGGCTGTCCCAACCACTCCTTTTGAGTTGTGGAATGGTTGGAAACCCAGCTTAAGACATTTACACGTTTGGGGTTGTCCAGTTGAAGTTAAGGTGTACAACCCTAGCATTAAGAAACTGGATGAAAGAACTAAGAGCGGTTATTTCATTGGATATGCTCTAAACTCAAAAGGATACAGATTTTACTGTCCATCACACTCTCCATATCTGGTTGAAGCAAGAAATGCTAAGTTTCTAGAGGATCATGAAGTCAGTGGGAGTGATTCAAATCGTGAATTTAGATTTGAGGAAGTTAGGGACATACCAGTGCCCCTACATAAAGACAATTTGGATGCTATTCAACACGTTGAAGAGCCTCAAACTGTACAACCTCAAATTGTTGAATCGCATCAAGAATCCATTGAGACCATTATTCCCACGCCTACTGAACCAGTGGGAGTGAGAAGATCCATACGAACTAGAAAATCAGCAATTCCTGATGACTACATAGTATACCTTCAAGAATCTGATTATGACATTGGAACATGTCATGACCCTATGTCGTTTTCAGAAGCCATGAAAAGTGACAAATCGTCACAATGGTTCAATGCCATGAAAGAAGAGATGGAATCAATGGCTAAAAACAAGGTCTGGGAACTCGTTCCATTACCAACCCGAGCCTCTATGGTGGGATGCAAATGGGTCTTTAAGACCAAGAGAGACTCAGTTGGTAATATCGAACGATATAAAGCTAGACTTGTGGCCAAAGGATTCACTCAGAAAGAAGGCATTGATTACCATGAAACCTTCTCTCCAGTCTCAAAGAAGGATTCATTTCGCATCATCATGGCATTAGTAGCTCATTTTGACCTCGAGTTACATCAAATGGACGTGAAAACAGCATTCCTTAATGGGGTTCTTGATGAAGAGGTATACATGCGTCAACCAGAAGGCTTTGTTGATTCCAAGAATGATCAATTAGTTTGCAAATTGAATAGATCCATATATGGGCTTAAACAAGCTTCACGTCAATGGAACCTTAGGTTTCACGAGGTAGTCTCTTCATCCGGTTTTGTTGAGAACATTGTTGATCAATGTATATACCTCAAGATGAGTGGGAGCAAGTATATCTTTCTGGTCCTATATGTGGATGATATTCTCCTGGCAAGCAGTGATCTTGGGTTATTATGTGAGACTAAACAATTTCTCACTTTGAACTTTGATATGAAAGATATGGATGAAGCTTCTTATGTCCTTGGCATAGAGATTCACAGAGATAGAGCAAGTAAAATACTTGGTCTCTCTCAGAAAGCCTACATTAACAAAGTACTTGAGAAATTTGGCATGCAAAAGTGTAAGCCCACGGCGGCACCTATAGCTAAAGGAGACAAGTTCAGCTTAGACCAGTGTCCGAAGAATGCATTAGAGAAAGATGAGATGAAAGACAAGCCATACGCATCACTCATTGGGAGTCTTATGTATGCACTGGTCTGTACCAGACCGGATCTCTCATTTGCAGTCGGAGTACTTGGCAGATATTTGAGTGACCCTGGTATTGCTCATTGGCAAGCCGCGAAGAGGGTCTTAAGATACTTACAAGGAACCAAAGAATACAAGTTGACATACAGACGATCAGAGATTCTGGAGGTTTTGGGATATTCTGATTCTGATTACTCAGGCTGTGTGGATACAAGCAAGTCTACTTCTGGATACATTTTTCTTCTTGCTGGAGGAGCAGTATCTTGGAGAAGTAAGAAGCAAACCATTATTGCTTCGTCCACTATGGAGGCTGAGTTTATTGCGTGCTATGAAGCTACTTCACAGGCTCTTTGGATGAAATACTTCATCAGTGGTCTTAAAGTTGTCGATAGTGTTGAGAGACCAATTAAGATTTTCTGCGATAACAAAGCGGCAGTGTTCTTTGCGAAAAACAATAAGAGTGGGAGTCGCAGCAAGCATATCGACATAAAGTATCTGAAGGTCAGAGATCATACTAGCAAGGGAGATATAAAGATTGAACACATAAGTACGGAGTCAATGTTGGCTGATCCCATGACGAAAGGTTTACCGATACAAGTATTTGGGGATCATGTTGCCAATATGGGACTACGTGGTTCTCCTTGATCTTATTGTCTAGACATTCGTTTGACATTTGTTTATTTTATTTGCGCAATCTAAGTTAGGATCTGTTTGATCCATACACGAGGACCCATTGAGATGATTTATAATAAGTCGTTCATTTTGTTTGATTGTTTGTATAATGCATGGTAATACTTGGAAGGGAGTGCTCGTTGTTTAATCTAAGAGCGCAACCGCCTTGATTCGTATGTGTTATATTTTCGATCGAGGTAGTCAAGTTGTTCGAGTGACATTTTTGTTTTGGCCAAGTTACTTAGTCACTTGTGTAGCGTTGTCTAGTGTTGACATTTGATCCAAGTGGGAGAATGTTGGATAAATATTAGACGTAATGTTTATCTTTAAGATTTATCCCGTGATTTATTAATTTAAATCACATATAGTGTGGATCACCATGTCATCTTATCTCCTAGACTTGTATTTGACTACAACTCCTTGGTGGTAAGGGATTATCACCATACAGTAGAGTTTGTGATGGTACGGACTCTAATCAAGACAGGATTAAGGGGTCCCTAGCCTAGCCTATAAATAAGAGCCTATGGTTGTCCATCAAACCATCTCATTCAAGCCAAGAGGAACAAGGCTAGAAGACTACCCTAAGGACTACATCAACACGAAGAAGGCTTCTACAAACGACAATGGCCGGAGGGAACTTTATTTGCTTCCGTATTTATTTTGGGCTAACATCCTCACCCCAACTTTCCTCACCTTTTTTGTGACCACGCTACACGTGGCACCAAAGGAGAGTGGTGAGGCTAGATAAGGGTGACCCTCATCTAGCCTCACCACCCCTCCTTGCTGCCACGTGTCGCGCGGTCACGCGTCACCGCACCTCCCTTGCGGTGAGGTGATCATATCCCAAGAAGAAGGAGGAGATTAAGGGGTCAGGCGCGGAAAGCAAAGAGATAAATAGAGTCCCGCGATAAAAAGGAGGTACTAACTTTGGGGTGGGGGGGGCGGTTAAGTCCCAACGCTCAACTTTTTTTTTTTTTTGTGGACCCAACGCTCAACTTAAGTTCTGAACATTTACGCTCCAATGTTTCAAATTTTATAAATCTGCTCCAAAAGTTGATGTATGTTGTGAATTTGTCCCCGGATTCTTTAGGTTCTACCTTTTTGCCCTTTAAATATTGTGAATTTACCCTTAGAATCCGTAAAATTTGAATATTTGTTCAAAGCCCATCGAAACAACATTAAATCCACTAAAAGTCCAGTCAAATCTGATGAATTAATTTTTATTGCGGAGTAAAGGCTTCCTAAAACCATGTATACCTTATGTACATTCTAAATCTCATATTGAAACAGCTAATGGAGAGTTCATAGACGTTCGAGTAGAGACCTCTATTATTCTTTATCCGCAGCAGATGAAGGTAAATAATTGTTTCTATGTCCCAAGGTTGTCATCCAAGTTACTCTCAATTAGTCAAGTGATAAAGAAACTTAATTATCTGGTGCTAATATATCCTAAATTTTTCTTTTGTAGGACATTCTCACGAAATAGATTATTATACATGGTACTGAGCGCGGGGTGTCTACTGCGTTAATGAAATTACTCACCAAGATCATGATATGCTTGCTCATAGAACGGTCAATAGACAGCTTTGGTTATGTCCTAGACGTTTAGGTCATCCGTCTTTTGGATACCTAAAACTTTTATTTCTGAATCTCTTTATGAATAATCCCATTCATATAACCCGTAAAACATGCATTTGAGCTAAGAGTCATATAACTATATTTTGACCAAATAACACACGAATTGACTATATTTTCTCATTGGTGCATTCCGATGTAAGAGATGAGCCCCTGTCTCTAATCATAGTCTTTCCAGTATTTCGTGTCATATGTAGATTATTTCTCTCGCATAACATGAACATATTTCCTAAAAGATAAGCCTAAATTACGTAAGAAATTTTCTTCATTTTATTTCAAATGATATAGACTTGGTTTAATACCAAAATACAAATTCTTTACTCTGACAATTGTAGATAGTTTATCAATCAGTCCATGCAAGTCTTCTTTAAAATACACAATCTGATCAACCAAACCTCGTATCTAAACACACCTCAACAAAATGAGGTGTCAGAATAAAAAAATCGAATACTTCTTGAAATGATCGTGCTATGATACTTAAATCTCAAGTTCCGGAACATTTTTGGCATGACGTCATAGAAACCTCTTGCTTACCTTGTAATTCGCTTACACAAAAAAAAAAAATCATTCATCACAAAACCACGATACAAATTTTGGCTACTAAAAATACTATTATGTCCATTCTTACGCTTCCATCTCAAATATTTGTGTGCTCTGTGTTTGTCCATATTTCTAAAAATGAACGATATAATCTTGATCCATGCGCAAAGAAATGTATTTTCGTTGGTTATTCCAATCATCAGTTTAGGTATCAATGCTATAATCCCATCAATCGCTGAGTCTATGTCACCATGGACTGTACATTTTTTCAATCTAAATATTTATGTACCCACCAACGTATTGTTTAGGGGAGACAACCAGTGAATAACTAGATTGGTTGTACAACTTATGTTCACTGGAGACTGTTCTAACAGAGCAGTATATGGAGATGTTGAGTCTACCTCTCTCAACATAAGCGGGCTCGATGAACCAGTCCCGATAACTAGTGAACCTCCATTTCAAATGTCTGACAATAGGTAAGTGACTCATGCCCTGATGAAAGTTCATATGATATCAATGATGCCGGTGCTACTAATGTTGAATATTCATGTGAACAGCAGGGATTTGTTATACCATCATGAAGGAATAGAGGAGTATCATATGAGCAATACTCGTACGAGCATGTGTCTCGAAACAACAGGTACCTTGTGAATATAACCAAAGGGAGAATCGCAGATAGTACACGTGCATTCTCTGTCTCTCTTATCTCAAAATCCATCTTGAGGACAGTATAGGAAGCAAACATGAAGGTTGAATGGCAAGATCCATGGATACAGAAATGAAAGCCATGTGAAAGAATGGAACATGGTAGAAATGTGTTCTATCAAAGGGAAAAAGATAGATGTGTGTACATAGGTTTCACCATTAAATACAAGGTGCACGACACTATTGAGTACTGCATGCTGGTTAGTAGCCAAGAGAAATACGCAAACATCTGACATTGATTATTCAAAGATTTTATTTCCGGTCACAAAGATTGATACCATCATGTACTATTCTCGGTAGCAACAAATAGGCCTGTAAACGAACCGAGCCGTTCGGCATGTTCGGTTCTTTCGGCTCGAGTTCGGCTTGAATTCGGCTCGGTTAAAGAGTTAATGAACCAAGCTTGAACCATTTTTTCTGTTCGAACTCGGTACCGTTCGTTTAAGGTGTTCGGCTCGTTAACGTTATTCATGAGTTAAACGAACCGAGCTGAACATTTAAATATGTTCGTTTAAATAAACGAACAAGCTCGACTCGTTCGTTAAGTTAAATAAACCGAGCTTAAACAATGCGATGCTCGGCTCGTTCGGTTCGTTTATAGCCCTAGCAACAAATAAATACACCGTTTCCCCAAATCACTCTGCCTCCCCTAACGCTCCGCGCCTGACAATTTAAAGCCGCCAGCCCCTACCCTGAAAACCCTCACGGCGGCCCATCCTCAAACCTTTTAAGCTGCCTAAGGTCATCTCCAATGGGTGCACCAAAACACCCATTTGGTGCAAAATTTCACTCCAACCAAGCACCAAACTTTGCACCAAATAGGTGAAAATGAACAGTGTTGCACCAAATATGTGCAACACTATTCATTGCACCAAATCACTATTCATCCGCCACATCATCATTTTAAGCATATTAATAAAATTTTAATTTCGTTAATTTCGTTATAATAATTTTAATTTTGTTAATTTTGTTATAAAATTTTTAATTTCGTTATAAAAATTTTAATTTCGTTAATTTCGTTGTAAGAAAAAACTATATAACAAAAAATAAAAATAAAATAAGATTCATAATTAATAATGAATTAATGAATACTTAAGTTAAATTTATATGAATGTTAAATTTGTGCTAAATTATTTATAATAATGAATTAAAAATAAAATGATAGAAGAATCTTTGAAGAATATTCTTATTTGGTGCTGGATTTGGTGTTTGTGGTTTGAGTACTTTTTACTGTTTATTGCACCAAATAAGTGATTTGATGCAAAATTTGATGTTTTATGTTGAAGATGGCCTAACACCACAAACTCGCCCCTCCCGCTTCTTCCTCCCTCAGACCTTCCACAACCCTTATACCATTGCCCCTCAACATCCTTCCCCTTCTTACTCCTCAAACAACCGCCCCTAAAACTGCCATCTTTAAAACTGCCACCAAAAACCACTACCCCTCCTATCAAACTCGCCAATTTTCCTTCTAAAGTCCCAAACTGACAGCCAAAAGCGACAAAAGACGATGGGCAATGGCGACGGCTACTTTTGGTTTGAAGATTTGGACAATCTGAAGCTCTAGAAGTTGGAAGAAACCAATGAAAATTCGACAAGAGAAAAATATAAAATTTTAAGCGGTTCATTAGGCAGCTGGTTAACCTGTGGAGAAGAACCAACGGTGGTTATTATTTGATTTCATTTGATGGTTGAGACTTAGCTCTCGAAGAAGTTTTTGAACTTCAAGAACAAAGATTTAAGAATCACCCCAATTTTTTCTCCTGCTGCAAGAGGCTGCAAAAGATCATCCAGACGGCTGCAAATGGAGGAGGAAAAAGGAGGTGGAATTGGATTAAACGCCCCCAAGATATTGACTTTTTGAAGACGTTTATTTTTTGCCATCCGAAACGAGATCTTGTTCTTCGTATTAAATTTGCAATCGGCAGCACTCTCGTACTCAAAAGCATGTTGTGCAGGATAAAGCATTCTCATTCTAGATGATATCCTGGCCTTTTGACTTGAATTTCTTCCACTTGGTAGGTCATCTACTTTAATTTACTGTTCTTCCCACCTGCTACTTCAGTTTTTATTCTAGTTGAAAGATGTTATACCGCCACAGCTCACCCTAATAAGTTTCATGTAACATGTTAGTCAGAAACCAGCGGCTTACTTTAGCTTTTCTTTGTTTGCTGGTAACACAACCCCAAATTATTGAAATTTTTTGCTGTTCGCTCCGACGAAGTCTGAGTAATGATTTGCCTGAGAAACATAATTGCAATGTTCTTCATGGCGAGTTTATGCATTGGATTGGCTTTATGATGCGAAGAAACATTCTTTGTTCTGAATTTGTTGACTTTCTTATGGCTAACTCTATTTATGCGTGTTATGTAATTAAAGGCGGAGAATGTTTGAGAACCATTCTTTAGAAGGCAAATGAATTGATAGAGCGGAGATGGATGTCATATTCTCGTATGGTTGTATTTGATGGCTTTGGGAGTAATTTTTCCTGTCAATATAACTCGCTTGAAGCTTTGCTGTTATGTTAAACTGAGACTCGGTTTTTCCAGTGTCACGAATATCTATGATATATATATATATATATATATATATATATATATATATATTTGTTTCTTAATATCCACTGAGAAGTTTACATTGCTTTTATGTTAAACTCAGACTTGGTATTTCGAGTTTCATCCATATCTATGACTTATATAGATTTGTTTCGTAATATCGACTGAGAAGTTTATGTTCATGAGGTTCAATTGCAAAATTTTAATTGGAGTTTCAAATTGAGTATTAGTATCTGGGTGCCAAACGTTTAAGCCAAGTGTGACCTTTGTTTTTTTGTTTTTCTTTTTTGGGGAAGAAAAGCCAAGTATCACTTTAACCCACTGCTCTGTACTTGCACTGTTATTCCATTTGACATGCGTATTCATTTCAAATTCAAATGGACACGCGCATTATCTCATCGCTATCTTTGACCTGAAAATGGGAGATGTATTTTCTTTTTAATTTTATTTTCTATGTTGTTTTTGCCTATTCTCAGGGCAACATACGATCAGAATTAAGTACAGAACATTGACATGGTAAAAGGCAAAGGTGGTCAAGCATTACAAGTACCTGAATTGCTGGGGAGCGCCTTCAGGAAATGTGTATTCACGGTACTTTCCACTGGGCCTGTGCCTGTTCCTGTTCATATTGCATTCATTATGGACGGGAATCGGCGATATGCAAAAAGGTACAGTTTGTTGGAAGGAGATGGACATAGACTTGGGTATTTAGCTCTTTTAAACATGCTGAGATATTGTTACGAGTTAGGTGTCAAATATGTGACTGTTTACGCCTTCAGTATTGACAATTTTCGAAGACGCCCTCAAGAAGTTCAATGTACAATGAGGTTGATGGAGGAAAAGATTGAAGAGCTAATAAAAGAGGAAAGCATGGTGAATAGGTATGGAGTTCGAATCTATTTTCTTGGAAATCTTAAACTCTTGAGTGAGTCTCTAAGATTGGCAGCTGAAAAGGCTATGGTCGCTACTGCTTGCAATTCTGAAGCCGTGTTATCGATTTGTATTGCATATACTTCAAGAGATGAGATTGTGCATGCTGTTCAAGAATGTTGTGCGGAGAAAAGGGATGAAATTTCGTTTTTGGAAACAGAAGGATACAGTTTCGTTGCTGATGGTGGGAATGAAATTGGCAAAGCTGACAGTATGATTGATGCAAGTGATATTGAGAAGCATATGTATACATCAGTTGCCCCTGATCCTGATATTATAGTACGAACTGCTGGGGAGACCCGCTTGAGTAACTTCCTTTTGTGGCAAAGCTCTAATTGTCTTCTTTACTCTCCCTCTGCATTTTGGCCTGATATTGGTTTTCGTCACTTAGTTTGGGCTGTTTTGGATTTCCAAAAGAATTTCTCTTACTTGAAGCAGCAAGAGAAGAAGTCAGAAGCTTCCCGTTCGAAATCCCACTTTCAACTTTTTAATCATTCATTTGTTTGGTCAGTGTTTCTGGTGGTCGTTATGTGGTTCCTTAATTTTCTCTTTGCTAGGATGTAGATGGGGTTTAGGCTTCGTTCTGCTCCCTGGTCCTTATGAAATGACCAATTGACCATATCCCTCTACTCATATAGGTGAAAGTGCACGAATTTTCTAGACATAGTTCTTGAATACTAAAACTTTGGTGATACCGCTGTATCAGTATTTTTCGCCCTCCCAGGACAACTTTTATCCACACTTACCCGTGGGAAGGGGTTTTGTATTTTTTTTTGGCGTTCTTGAGATATTGAGACAAGTTTACTGTTGTAATTGTATGCCCGTTTGCTTGTATGCTTTGAATTTGCATATCCTGTTGCATTTATAGCACTTTCCGTCGGATCCCATTAAGGTCTTCCCGTCGAATTCCCTTGAGCTCCTTCTATTTGATGGTAGAAGATGACGACAGACTGATCAGCAACTTCCTTTGATGTAAGAGAGAACATACACGCAGAAAGAAAATGGACAGTAAGTTTAAAAGTAGACCCGTGAGATCAATAGCAAATTCAAATCTTTAACGTACCATAACATTTAATTGGAATAAGCTGTGTTAAAGTCCATGCTAGCTAGAGCAACCAATGGTTCACGCATCTTGATGTGAATCGTTTTCTTTCTCAATCTGGAGTCGGTCTACCAGTAATAATGTTGTGTTGACAGGAGAAATTTATTCGTGAGGAATTATTATGTAATCTATTTATGTATTACACGAATACAAAAGGGTCAATGAGTACTCGAATGAAAAGGGTAACCATTCACCCATATAACGCCGTACTGCATGAAAATTGAGCTACCCAACTGGTGGTTTGTTACTCATCACATGAAAAATCCAGGATCTTATATGTTTATCATATTTTTAACTATCTATAAAACCCTGATATAGATCAACCATGTTGTCAAGCGGCAACATTAGCCAGAGGCATACATACTATACATGAAAGTCCGTATATCTTAACCGCAACCCACTTAACATATTAGTGCACTTAAGAATAAGGACATGGCAAAAGAGATGATGAACAAAATGATGCAAAAGTAAAAAATTAGTTTGGTTTTTGTAGGAACTTTAAAATCTAGCTTCTTGAGTTCCAACATTTTAACTAATTGGTTTTAGGTGGTTAACAACAACAACATTACCCCCATTGTCTTAGAGTCTCTCGCCCATGGCGGGTATGAGGGTCGGATGTACGTAATCATACCCATGTGTTATAAACACATGGAAGTTGTTTCCCGATGACCCATAATGATGCGTCAAGCTATGTCGGTCAACTGCTACTTCACAACGTTCCATTCTCCCTTTTGTCAGCTGAATGGAAGAAATACCCAGACTAAGCAAGACTTGGAAAGCATTAAAGAGAAGAAATTTGATAAATGAGTCATTGAATCAAAGAAAAACTGATGTTGGAGAGGAAACAAGCATGAAATTACAAAACAAAAGCAGAGCCATAAAAAGACTGAACGGCTATCCACCATCAACAATCTCATCCATTCTCTTTCTTCCCATCAACAAGGACATCTCTTTCCCACACCTTATACTTCCCCATCTTCCACCCTTTTAACTACCAAAACATCAAACACTTGACTCTCTGCTGCCTCTATCACTGCTGCCTTTCCTTCCTCTCCCTTCAGGCCTACTCATTGGCCTCATCCTCTAAACACACATGGCTTCGGCTGCTCTCTCCGTAGCAAATTCATCCCTCCAGGTTGTTTCTTCTTTTTAGTATTAAATTTAGCTGCTGCATGGTGTGATATGTATACTTTGTGTAACATATATGAGAAATGAGCAGGTGAGCAATAAGGGATTCCGAAGTCAGGGGACTCCGCAGCACATCATCCTCCATTCCATTTGCTGGGAAAGTTAATGATGACTTTCTCTTTGGTTGCTTTCCAAACATCTGCCGTGAGTGTTGCATTTTTCACTTGGATCCTTGTTTATAATTTACTTGTGATCTCATAGACTCTCTATCTCAATCTTTTGCCGAGTACTGCACTACTGGAGGTAGTTAGACGTAGAGTTCTATATAATTAAACACACAAATCACTAATGACATGCGTATTAACAAAGATAAAACTACTGACGTTTTTCAGTTTGTAAATGTACGTCATTACGTTATATGTCCGACATAACGGTGAGTCTTTAATAACATCTTTTCTTTGTCCATGTATGCCTTACTTTGTAGTCCAAGGATTTTCTATTCGGGCAGGTTCCAAGCTTCAACAAGTTTGATTATTCTCTTTTTGTCGTCCATGTATACGTTACTTTAAAACTAGTCCTCCCTACGCTTTATTTATAGTAGTAAAATGTATGTCCTGTTAACATTTAAACGTATATAGTTTGTAAGAACATGCTTTCTTGACACCATACTTACTAGAGATCGGGGGGAGTTTCACTAATATCGTACGCTTTTTCACAAAATGTGTTTCTGTACCTCATTCGGAACACATTCTTGTCATTGATGAGACCAGAAAAAAAAAAGTTGAAAATACGGATGCTGTTACCAATGGATAATGCATTCAACTATGTGTATCTAGTAAGTTGAAACCACAAATACTTCAAGTGTCGTAATAGAAGCAGGGGGATCCTTGCGTTTATTCGAAACTAAAGACTGGAAAGAATAGTTGCAGAAATTTAGTCCACGTTTATCTCTTACCTCTGCATTATTTGGTTGTTTCTAGATTCAGTATGCAGTTGCGGCATCTCACGATAATCGAAGGGTTTATAGGCTGCTTCTTGAATAACGGAATGAAAAACACTACTGCTTCGTAGTAAAAAGTATTAAGAAAAACATCCTTTAGAAAGTTTTCCATTGATATAATCACCATGTTGCTACGCCGTCTTTTGTGTTCAGCTAACAGCATATTGAGAAAAATATTAATTGCATTTATTCTCTAATTTCTTGGACTTGAAAGGACTAAAGAACTGTGAGCATGAAGGAATGAGTGACAAATTTACGATTTTTCATATAATACGGCATTCTTTCTTTTGTTTATCAAACGCTTTCTAGATGCAAGTGAAGGATGGAGAATAGTGCATGAATTTTCCGTAATATCAATAGTATAGCTTTATCAAACCACTTGATTTAACGACATTTGACAACATTGTAACTCGGCATATAGTTTTCCCTTGCTTCTTCAAGTTGTGGAGTAGGTCAGTCAAAATAGCCCATGTAATTTATAGTTGGAGCTGGCATAAGCAGAAGCTTATAAAACTCCATTTGTATAAATATCGATGTGTGACATGAAGAACTAATGTAGATTGGAGGAGGAAAGAACAATAGGGGAGTAGTAGAGGCCAAGCTGAAGGTGGCCATCAATGGGTTCGGACGAATTGGAAGGAACTTTTTGAGGTGCTGGCATGGGAGGAAGGACTCACCTCTTGAGGTTATAGCCCTCAACGACAGTGGAGGTGTTAAACAAGCTTCTCACCTTCTCAAATACGATTCCACCCTTGGTATCTTTGATGCTGATGTTAAACCTGCTGATGGTGGCATCACTGTTGATGGCAAGTGTTAGAAAAAGTACATTAAAGTACGTTTTCATGTGCTCCAAACTTATATAGAGCGTGTATAAGGTCGGTCAAGAGATTGGTATGGAATGTAGAAAACTGGGTGAACATCAGTTGGACATCGATCTCCAACATAGATCGATCGAAGTACATCGATCGATCTATGTTAGAGATCGATGTGGATCTGAGGACTTCGAACGATGACTTCGATCGATCGTAGTCACATCGATCGATCGAAGTAACTTTGAAGTAAGAGATCGATGTAGTCTGTTTGACTTCGATCGATCTAAGTAACTTTGAAGTGAGGGTTCGATGTAGTCTGTTCGACTTCGATCGATTACATCGATCGATCGAAGTGACATCGATCGATCGATGTGATCGATCGATGTCCAACAGACAGCTCTGTTCATCAGCAGTCACAGTTTTTAATCCAAGAATCATCTCCCTTCGGCCAAAAACGGTAATCAACGGCTCTTGGAGGTTAGAATAAGGCTGAGAGTGATTTCAAAGAATGTTTTTAACACTTCTAAGGTCTATAAATAGAAGACCTTGCTACTTTCAATATATACAATTATCTTTTGCAAAAATTTGAGTTCTCAGCATTATTGTGATCTTCTTCTTCTCTTTCTCTACCTTCAACAAGCAAGTTCATTCTTTCTCCTCTAGAGCAAAGGGAAGAAAGATAGCCGTTATATCCTGGGAAGCATTTGCTTGAAGACTACCTTGCTCTTTGGTAGGAGCAAAATTGCTTTAAGGACAGTGACTACTTTGTCACGTCTCGGCTTCATTTTCTGTGATTACCATATTCTCATTCTTCATTTCCAACAATCTTAAAGCAAT
This sequence comes from Eustoma russellianum, assembly GCA_036186865.1. Lineage (NCBI taxonomy): Eukaryota > Viridiplantae > Streptophyta > Magnoliopsida > Gentianales > Gentianaceae > Eustoma > Eustoma russellianum. The sequence continues at coordinate 102,899 of AP025062.1, forward strand.
TTTGAGTTGAGAATATGGCAACGAGACAAGCACCAGTTCCTGATATGTCAAAGATGGAGCCATTCGATGGCAAGTTCTTCAAACGTTGGGCTGCAAAGGTGCTATTCTTTCTAGAGATGATTTCTGTTTCGTATGTGCTTGCTAAAGACAGACCAACAGATGAAACAGAAGGCAAAAAGTATGATGTTGATAATACTACGTGTAGAGGACATATTCTGCACTTCCTCTCCAACTCTCTATTTGACATTTATGTCAAATTTACATCAGCAAAGAATATTTGGCATGCAAGATTAGGACATGTTAATAAAGATGCGTTAAAAAGACTAAAGTTTACCAACCTAATCTCGTATGTATGTGAAGATGACTTTGGAAAGTGTGAGTTTTGTGTAGAAGCAAAACATCACAAGAAGTCGTTTAAATCTGTTGAAAGAACAACAGATAAGTTGGAACTCATACATAGTGATCTTGGTGACTTTAGAGGTTATACTAGTAAAGGTGGTAAAAGATACTACATAACATTTATTGATGATTTTTCTAGATATACTAGAGTTTATTTGTTAGCAAATAAGGATGAATCTGAAAGCATGTTCATCAGGTATAAAAATGAAGTTGAGAATCAACTAGATAGAAAAATCAAAAGGTTGAGGACAGATAGGGGTGGTGAGTATAATGTGTTGTCTTTACAAAGATTTTGTGAAGATAATGGAATTATACATGAGTTCACACCCCCTTACACTCCTCAATCTAATGGAGTTGCAGAAAGGAAAAATAGAACGCTTAAGGATATGATGAATGCCATGCTTATAAGCTCAGGTTTGCCTAATAATATGTGGGGAGAGGCTATCCTTTCGGCATGTCATATATTGAATAGAATTCCACATAAGAAGACCAATAAAACTCCTTATGAACTTTGGAGAGGCTTCGCACCTAACCTGAATTACTTCAGAGTGTGGGGGTGCTTAGCTAAGGTTGGTATACCAGAGTTCAAAAGAAGTAAAATTGGTCCCAAGACTAATGATTGTGTTTTCATAGGATATGCTCAAAATAGTGCTGCATATAGATTCATGTTGGTTGATAATGGTTCTATCGTTGAGTCTAAGAATGCTGAGTTTTTTGAGCATATTTTTCCTATGAAGAAAGAGTCATTAGTTAGTCCTAAATTTGAAAAAGGTGAGTCTAGTAAAGTGTCTAGTAATGATACTTCACCTAGAAGAAGTAAAAGGAAAAGAGTAGAAAAGTCCTTTGGAAATGACTTTGTTACTGCATTCATTTTAGAGAATGACCCCACAACGTATCAAGAAGCGGTAATGTCTATAGACTCTAAGTTTTGGAAAGAAGCTATCAATAGCGAACTTGAGTCTATACTTAGCAACAATACTTGGGAACTCGTAGACTTGCCTAGAGGTTGTAAACCTATCAGTTGCAAGTGGGTCTTTAGAAAGAAACTAAAGGCGGACGGAACGATTGATAAGTTTAAAGCTAGACTTGTGGCTAAAGGGTTTACCCAACAAGAGGGAATAGATTTCTTTGATACCTATTCTCCTGTTGCTAGAATTACTTCTATTAGAGTGTTAGTAGCTTTAGCTTCAATTTATAAATTAGTCATACATCAAATGGATGTTAAAACAGCTTTTCTAAATGGAGATTTAGAAGAAGAAATCTATATGAGACAACCTGAAGGTATGATAGCTAAAGGTCAAGAGCATAAAGTTTGTAGGTTGAAGAAGTCATTATATGGTTTAAAACAAGCTCCTAAGCAATGGCATGAGAAATTTGATAATGCATTGCTATCTAATGGATATGTTGTAAATGAAAGTGATAGATGTATTTACAGTAAGTTTGAAAATCTTGATGGTGTCATTATTTGTTTATATGTTGATGATTTGTTAATCTTTGGTACAAATCTTGATGTTGTAAATAGCACTAAAGTGTTTCTATCATCTGTTTTTGAAATGAAAGACATGGGGAAAGCAGATTTGATACTTGGTCTTAGATTGATAGAGAAATGTGGGGGTTATATGCTTTCTCAGTCGCATTATGTTGAAAAGGTTTTGAGAAAGTTCAACCATTTTGATGTGAAACCTGTTAGTACTCCGTATGATGCATCCATAAGGTTAGAAAAGAATAAACATGATGGTGTGTCACAGTGTGAATATGCTAAGATCATTGGCAGTGTCATGTATCTCATGAATTGTACTAGGCCAGATATTGCATATTCTGTTAATCGTTTGGCTAGATATACTCATAGTCCAAGTAAAGAGCATTGGGATGCTTTGAAACGGCTATTGAGATATCTACGAGGGACTATGGACTTGGGGCTTGCTTTTACCGGAAGTCCTGCAGTTCTGGAAGGTTATTGTGACGCTAATTGGGTCACAGATAACGATGAGATAAATTCCACCAGTGGGTATGTATTTACTTTGGGTGGTGGTGCCATTTCATGGAAGTCCTCTAAACAAACTTGTAAGGCTAAATCAACAATGGAGTCTGAATTTGTTGCTTTAGAACTTGCTTGTTCAGAGGCGGAATGGTTAAGGAATTTACTAGTTGATATTCCGTTGTGGACTAAGCCTATGCCATCTGTTTTTGTTCATTGTGACTCACAGGCAGCTATTGCTCGAGCAAGGAACAAAATATACAATGGAAAGAGCAGGCATATCCGCTTGAGGCACAATATTGTGCGTGACTTGATTAGTTCTGGGGTGGTTAACTTGGAATACATCAAAACCGAGTTGAACCTGGCTGATCCCTTAACTAAAGGCTTGAACCGGAAACTGGTTCTTAAGACATCAAGAGGAATGGGACTTGTTCCGTTGAGGTGAATTCTCTATGACAGGAACCCAACTCGCTATTAGTAGAGATCCTACAAACGGAGTTCAATGTGGTAAGAACACGTCATAGAAGAATTCTATAAAGTACTATTATTTGTCCTTCCTATAATGATGCACTTGTGGATAGTACTTATTACATTTTGAGGGTGAGATGTAAATCTCTTAATGGATGATTCATAGCCATTATAGATGGTGGTGTGTTGCAATACACACTTGATGAATATCACCTATATAAGTGTGGAAGTGGGGCCGCTTCCTATGAGAGCCTGGAAATCTCTCTAGAGCGCTTATGAATTCTGGGATTGGGTGCAGGGCCATTAATGCACCACATCGCGAACTTGTATGAAGTTAGGTGTTGACATGTCATTTGTATGATCATATAAACAGTAGTGAAATATGTGGTTCAAGACGGTTGTCACCCTATTTCCGTTTATATATCTTCAGATGTACTATCGGATAGTTCAAGACGTTTGTCACTACTCCGTTATGTGTCTTCATCTTATTTTGATTGAGAAGAAGTCCGTTGTTTATCATATGAAAGGTTCATATATAAGTTTGGATCATGTGGGGGATTGTTAGAAAAAGTACATTAAAGTACGTTTTCATGTGCTCCAAACTTATATAGAGCGTGTATAAGGTCGGTCAAGAGATTGGTATGGAATGTAGAAAACTGGGTGAACATCAGTTGGACATCGATCTCCAACATAGATCGATCGAAGTACATCGATCGATCTATGTTAGAGATCGATGTGGATCTGAGGACTTCGAACGATGACTTCGATCGATCGTAGTCACATCGATCGATCGAAGTAACTTTGAAGTAAGAGATCGATGTAGTCTGTTTGACTTCGATCGATCTAAGTAACTTTGAAGTGAGGGTTCGATGTAGTCTGTTCGACTTCGATCGATCGAAGTGACATCGATCAATCGATGTGATCGATCGATGTCCAACAGACAGCTCTGTTCATCAGCAGTCACAGTTTTTAATCCAAGAATCATCTCCCTTCGGCCAAAAACGGTAATCAACGGCTCTTGGAGGTTAGAATAAGGCTGAGAGTGATTTCAAAGAATGTTTTTAACACTTCTAAGGTCTATAAATAGAAGACCTTGCTACTTTCAATATATACAATTATCTTTTGCAAAAATTTGAGTTCTCAGCATTATTGTGATCTTCTTCTTCTCTTTCTCTACCTTCAACAAGCAAGTTCATTCTTTCTCCTCTAGAGCAAAGGGAAGAAAGATAGCCGTTATATCCTGGGAAGCATTTGCTTGAAGACTACCTTGCTCTTTGGTAGGAGCAAAATTGCTTTAAGGACAGTGACTACTTTGTCACGTCTCGGCTTCATTTTCTGTGATTACCATATTCTCATTCTTCATTTCCAACAGCAAGTTCATCAAAGTTGTCTCTGACCGCAACCCCCTCAGTCTTCCTTGGAAGTAACTACCAACCCTTCATATTTTTGTTTCTAGTTTGTTGCATTTGGGCATGAATATATAGTGAAAAATGTTGGAACTTTGACAGGGAGTTGGGCATTGATCTGGTGATCGAAGGTACGGGAGTGTTTGTCGACAGAGAGGGTGCTGGTAAACACATAACTGCAGGGGCTAGGAAGGTGCTGATCACCGCCCCGGGCAAAGGAGACATCCCCACCTATGTTGTTGGTGTGAATGCAGATGATTACAGCGACGATGAGCCTATTGTCAGCAACGCCTCTTGCACTACTAACTGTCTGGCTCCTTTTGTCAAGGTCCTTGACTCCAAATTTGGTAATGTTTCTCCAAACCACTTCTCAAATTCATGGCATGTAATGCCCATCCTACGTTAAGAAACAACGGAAAGAATAAACAGATGCATCAGGACTTGCTTAAGTATATAAAGTTCAGCTTGAGTTAATCATCTATAAAGAAATGAGATCAAAACAAATTAAGAAAATTGACTTTTAATGATGCCAAATCTATAATAATGTCGTTAGCCTGTTTGGAGTTGGTACTGATGAGAGTATATTCGTTTCGTTTGATGATGCTGCAGGTATTATCAAGGGAACTATGACAACTACCCATTCCTACACGGGAGACCAGAGGCTTCTTGATGCGAGCCACCGTGATCTCCGGCGTGCAAGAGCTGCCGCTTTGAACATAGTTCCTACATCCACTGGTGCAGCTAAGGCCGTGGCTCTGGTGCTTCCAAATCTCAAAGGGAAGCTCAACGGCATTGCTCTCCGTGTGCCAACCCCAAATGTGTCGGTTGTGGACCTCGTGGTTCAGGTAGAGAAGAAAACATTCGCCGAAGAAGTGAATGCAGCATTCAGGGAGGCATCAGACAAGGAGCTGAAGGGAGGCATCAGACAAGGAGCTGAAGGGAATCCTCTCTGTGTGTGATGAGCCATTGGTGTCAATGGACTTCAAGTGCACTGATGTGTCCTCAACCGTGGACTCGTCGTTGACGATGGTGATGGGAGACGACATGGTTAAGGTAGTTGCTTGGTATGATAATTGATGAGACCAAAATCCACCTGCTCGGATAAAGACAAGGCTCAAGTTAGTCAGTAGTGGTCAACGTAAGGCCACCTCAGACAGTTGACTGGTCAGCCTCGGCCCCCATAATTCTCGGCCGGACGCCGAAATCGCCAAGGGACAGCCACCTTCAAGATAGTTTGAGGCACAATGATTAATACAAGGATCTGCTCAGCACTGGTAAGCTCCTGCAGCTCGTCCTAGCCAGAGTCCCGAACCCTTACCAGCATGATCATCATTCTTTGACTGGCACTTAAGGCCGAAATACCAGGGCTAAATGCCTTGGTCAAGTCAGCCCGAAGTATCATCGCTCAACCGCCACCAAGTGCCTCAGATCGGCAAGTGCCCATCTCGGCCAGACCACAGCCCGACCACAATGCTTCTCGGCCAGACCACAACCCTGCCACAATGCTCCTCGGTAGACCTAGCTCGGCCACAATGTGCCCAAGCAGAGTCCTGTCACGCAGCAAGCTTGTCCTCTCAGCCTGACACGTGGTGCCGCTTGGCCTTCATACAACCCAAAGGCGGCCAGACAATGAGTCCCCTATCTCCATCTGTCAACCATGCAAATGAGAGTTGCTAGTACAACAACCCTCAGATACCGCATGGCTATCATGCAAGGCAGAAACTGCCATCAAGACAGACAAGTGTCCTCACCACCTTCACTCTAAAACATGCAGCTCTCCGCTTTCGCAGCTATAAATACAAGCTTCATCAACGTAAGAAGACCAAGTCTTTTGGAAGACCATCCTAGGACATTAAGTCTTTTCCCAGTCATTGACAAAGTTCACCTCGGCTCGGGCCTTTGCCGATCCACGTATACAGGTTTTATGCATCCCATTCAATAATGAATGGGGTTACTCACAGAGGGTCGTTGATTTGGCGGACATTGTTGCCAACTGCTGGAAATAAGCTTATCTCCTGAACTGTTATATGGCGAACATCATTTTTTTGGGGCCAAGTATGTAAATTTTCCTTTCCTCGTGTCCTCATCATCAATGTCGTACTAGATTCAATCAAGTGATTTTGTATGGTTATGGAACGGCGTATTTTTTTATTTTTTTTATGCACGCTTTCTGCACCCTTGTAAGGAGTGTAAGTAGCTTGCAACTACGAAAACTTCATAAAGACAGAGATCTGTGCTTTGCTCTTTGGCTTGAAAGACGAGTATTATCTGTTGCGCCTTTTCTTACCTTCTCTTTGGAATTCAAGAAATCCTATAAATCTATCTTATAGGATCTTTGGTCTCTCCTCATGCCTCTTGATCTATATCCCATAAAAGAAAACTAGCATCTGTAGTTCTCATTTTGACATTTTGATGAATTCTTTATCGACTTATGACCTCTACATATAGCCAACCCCACTTATTTTCACAAATATCCAAGACGTGTACTTGCAACGTGCTATCCAAGATAAAGAATAAGACACCCTAACATGCCGCATGTCCAACTCGCAATCCCTACGTATGGATAATACAGGTTGCATAAGATGGCAAGCATGAAGAATGATCCATAGTGATAAAGGGTAAAATACACATTTATTGTATACATATACACATCCATCGTATACATTTACAGATACACACTCATATACACACATAGAGTTAGTAAATGTACTGGTAAGGCCACTAAATCAGTGGTTTAGCAGTCCACAGGAATTCAGCTGTTGCGCCTCAATTTAGTCGTTAGATAGTGGACCTCCTGGCTGTTCGAAGTCCTATGGCTCTTTGTGGTCTTTTTAAACAAGCCTATATAAGGGAAAAACTTCGTATGTTAAGTGGTTGAATAATAATTTTTCAATTTTCCGTATAGTATCAAAGCCATCATCACCATCTGCTTATTCTACTCTTTCTTAAACAAATTATATATTTGAGCGATGGCTAAAAAAAAGTAAAACCGACACAACTTCCACCATTGAACAATCTTCAAGGACAGGGTCTAATGCTTCTTTTACCTTTGATGGTGCTCCTATTATGATCACTAACCACAAACTCTATGGAAACAACTACATGTTATGGAGCAGGACAGTTGAAATGTTCATTACTAGCAAAGGCAATGATGATTATCTCTTTAGAAATTTAATCACTCTTGCCCTTACAGATTTAAGGTTCAGAACCTGAAAATCTGAAAATTCAATGATTATATCATAGCTTATAAGGTCAATGACTCCTGATTTAAGTGACAACTTCATACTCTCTACCACTGCAGCTGAGATCTGGTTAGCTGTAAGGAAAATGTACTCAAAGAAAGATAACACATTAGAATTGTATGCAATTGAAGCATAGCTTCAAGACATTAAGCAAGAAGACATGTGTGTGAATAAATATTACATACAGTTGACAAGTAGGCATCAAATTGATATTTTTGAGACATATAAGTAGAATTTTCAAGCTGATGATCGGTTGTACAAAAACATCACTGAATACAAAAGGGTTTTCAGATTTTTAATGGACTTCATAAAGACTTTAATGGTGTAAGGAGTAAAATCCTTGGTACTAAACTTTTGACAAGTGTAAACACTGCTTTCTCTAAGATAAGACGTGAGAAAAACAAGATTAAACTTCTGAATCACTTCCTTCCCTTGCGACTGAGGGATTAGCTTTGATAAAAGAAAAATCTCAAGCTGAGCTTACCGGACTTCAATCTACTATTTCTAATCCTCAATGTTTAATGCGTGTGTTTAAGAGAGAGGGACTTCCTAGTCAGAATGACAAACCTTTCTATAGATATTAGGGGAAAACATAGGACATTTAATAGATGAATGTTGGAAACTTCGAAGAAAATCTAGAGAAGAAAGGCCACCTAAACCAACAAACAATCCTTGGAGATCCACTAAGACTTATGCTGCTAACTTAATAAGCATTATCGCAACCGGTGGACCAGTTCATGGAACTCAGTCTTACTTACACGAAGCTAATAGGCTACCACACACTCAACATCAATCCAGGCCATTATGGCTAGTGTAGATAACATCCAAAACAGTAAGGATTACTCTTTGGTCATTGATTCATGAGTTTCTGATCATATGGCTTATAATAAGAAACTCTAGTCTTCTTATGAGTCTTTTACTAATCCTAAATATGTAAAGATAACAAATGGAGTATGGTTACAAGTTATTGGAAAAGGAATAGTTATACTAACTAATAACTTGTTTTTTATATGATGTATTGTATGTTTCTTGTTTGGATTTTAACCTAATACCAGTAAAGAGATAACTCAGGATAATGATTGTTATGGCATGGTTCTCACCCTCTGAGTGTCGGTTTCAAGAGAAAACTATGAGGGAGACGATTGAGAGTGTTAGAAAACTAGATGCCCTCTTCATTTTGCAAGCTGAAGAGGAAGGACATATCTGGAAACAAGATAGCTTATCTAAAACATATTCCTACACTTGTATAGAATCAAGTAGGGATCAGATTTTACTATGGTATATGAGACTGAGACATCCCAACTTTGTGTACGTAAAAAAGCTTATGTCAGAACTGCTCATAAAGATTAATTATAAGGATTTTTTTTGGTGAAGTTTGTCAACTTGCTAAACACACTAAAACTAGCTACTCTACAAAGGTGTATAAATTAACTTGAAACTTCAATCTAGCACATTTTGCTATATGAGGGTCATCTAAGATTGCTAATATTAATATTACATTTGTTGATAACCGCATGAGGATAATCTCGGTATGCTTAATTAAACACAAGTCAGAAGTATCATGTTGCAATGTTACATATAAAGTCTATCACTAAGATCATTACTAATCCAATGAAAAACCTCACTCCTCACCTTATCAGTGAAAACCAATCTGCTTTCATAAAAAGGAGATCTATCCACGATAACATCATTCTCATGCATGACCTAGTCAAAAACTACAACAAAACAGGGGGCCAACCAAGTTTTGCTATTAAGGTAGATATCGTGAAGGCCTTTGATATGCTTAACTGGGAATACCTTCAACACATCCTAAGACTCGTGAACTTTCCAAGTGTTTTCACCAGTTGGACATCCCTGTGCATATCCACTGCATCCTTTTCTATCAATTTAAATGGATCCTTCAATAGTCACTTCAAATCATCAAGAAGGTTGAGACAGGGAGATCCCATTTCTCCCTACCTATTCATACTAGCTATGGAAGGATTTACCCAATTACTCACAACGAACACTGAGAATCCCTTGTTTAGACATCACCCCCAGTGCGAAAAACAAAGAATATCCTCATTAGCCTTTGCTGACGATCTGTTTATCTTAGCTAGGGCTGATATCCCCTCAATCCAAATAATCAAACAAACACTTATTCTCATAAATATCTGGCCTCATCCCAAGCAATCTCAAGAGTGTAGTGTTCACTTCGGGTGTTACAACCTGAACAGTGCGTGAAATTTCAGACATACTTGGTATAGAATGTGGTACCTTACCTGTTAAGTACCTAGGAGTGCTTTTAATTGCTGGAAAGCTTTCATATGGACACTGCTCTGCCTTACTTGATAAACGGCATAATAGGATCAACAGCTGGGCCGCTTCTAAGCTCTCATTTGTGGGTAAGCTCCAACTGATAAACTCAGTTCTAATTGCCACATGCTGATATTGGACAGTCTCTTTCTTCTTACCACGGAAAGTAATCAGAGAAATTGAAAGACTTCTTAAGACCTTCCTGTGGGGGTGGTACTAGGAAGGCAAAGGTAAATTGGTCCTCGGTTTGTACACCAAAACCTGTAGGTGGCTTAGGCATCCCAGATATAAGAAGGACCAACAATGGATATATAATGAAATATATCTGAAATATTTGTTAAGACAAAGAAAACCTATGGGTTAAATGGGTACATACTAACATTCTAAAAAAGAAATCGCTATGGGAAATCAAACCTAAGGGTTCTAATTTCTGGATGTGGAAAAGACTACAATGGATCAGAGACCAGTATATACAATTCATTAAGAGGATCATTGGGAATGGTACAACCACATCATTTTGGTATGACCCATGGCACTCATGGGGAATACTTGTTGACACAGTTCTAGAACTGAAAAGAAAATTAAGCATTAGTTCTGAAGCCAGAGTTGCTGAAGCAATAAACAATGGTCAATGGTGCTTACCTTACTGGAGGGGTTGGGATAGTCAAGTCCAGAATTTCTACTTAGCTTGTAATTAGACCATTTCGGTATCAGCAGCCTCTGACCGTTAGCAATGGCTTCCTAGCCCTTACTTCACGGTCAAGAGTGCTGCCCAAAGCAAATTGCCCCCATTGACACAAGTCAGTTGGGCAAATGTTGTCTGGTGTAGGTGTCATCTTCCAAAATATGCAGTCATCATATGGACTGCATGCTGAAAGAGGATGCCTACCCTTGATGCTTTACTTTCTTAGGGTCTTACTAATTCAAATTCTTGTTTGCTTTGTGACAGGTTCTCTGAGGATCAGTCACATCTTTTCTTTCACTGCAACTACACAAGTCGTGTTTAGGACACGATCCAGCAACACCTACTCGTCCGCAGCAATACAAAGGACTGGAATCCATCTCTCAACTGGCTACTCACTCATCATTTGCGCTCCACCCTGCAAAAAGACTTGACTATGTTTGCCTTCTCAGCCACAGTTTATGGCATATGGAAAAAAAGGAATCAACACCTTCACCACCAAAAGGCAAAAGATAATGCGAATATTGTTCAGAAAATCCTACTGCACATAAAAACTGCTGCCTCCCCATGGTCCGGTTACAAGAACAGTAAAAAGAGCTGGGAACTTGCAATTCATTTTGGTCTACCAATGATGATTTTCAAGACACATCCACTGCCCACTTAGCAGGACCATTACCATGGCTATGGCTAGAGATTGCATTGCTATTTATGTTTTATTTGTCTTGTTCATGTTAATAACTTCTGTAATTTTGCTGCAAGTCCAAGTTAGACTAATAGTTTGGAGCTTAATTGTATTGGACTTGCTTTTTGTCTTTTGAGCAACCTTAGCTTCTAACTAGATTGCTATCACACTAATCTAGTGTGCACCTTTGTAAACTGGCATTATTGGTCTTATTAATGAAAATTTTACTTACAAAAACAAAAAACAAAAGCCAGAAGCATGACAAATGTTTAAGAATTTTGTTAAGTTGATTAGAATTCAGGGTTGCTATGAAGACATTAAGGTCACAAAATGGAGCTGAATACTTGAATAAAACAAGTGAGTTTATGACTGAGGCTGGGATATATCATCAAACCTCTTGCATATACACTCTAAAACAAAATAGAATCACTGACAGAAAAATAGGTATTTACTAGAAGTAATCAGAACCATGTTGTTCTTAATGAAAAAGTTTTATTAGGAGAAGTAAACCTTACTACTACTCATTTGATTAGCAGAATGTCATCAAAAGGGTGTTATCTTATATCACTCTCAAACAAGCTTTGATTGAATATTTTCCTAATACTAACTTGCTATATATTTTACCATTTAAATTATTTGGTTGCATTGCTTATGGAAAATGTAGTCCACACTTTCAAGCCTTCACAAGAGCATTAGACAGTCAAATTATACATAAAGACATCTAGGAGGCATTAAGTATACTCCACTGGAGAGCATCTATATACAAGGAAATAGAATCTCTTATCAAGAATGACACATGTGAACTAGTACTCGCCTCTAGATATATTAAATCAGTAGACTACAAGTGGATATTTTCTATCAAACACAACACTGATGGTACAATAAGTAGGTTCAAGATAAGATTAGTGGCAAAAGACTACATACAAATTTATAGAATTCATTATTTGGAGACCTTTTGCACGTGCAGCAAAGTCAAATACTGTTAGGGTCAATATTTTCACTAGCTACCAACCTAGACTGAGATTTATTTCAATTAGATGTTAAAAATATCTTTTTAAATGGAGACCTAGAAGCAGAAGTTTTAATGGATATTCTACATGGCTTTAGCATTAAAACTGACATACATATGATATGCAAACTCCCTATATGGTCTTAAGCAATCACCTAGATATTGGTTTAGAAAGTTTACAAAAGAAGTAATAAGACATGGTTTTACACAGAGAAAAAGTGAACATACTTTATTCACCAAAGGTACTGGAACAGGTAAAGTTACTATCTTAATTGTTTATGTTGATGATATTATACTATTAGGAAATTATGTGTTGAGAATAGGAGAAATAAAGAAACAATTATCCATATAGTTTGAGATCAAAGATTTAGGAAAACTAAGATAATTCTTGGGAATGGAGGTAGGCACACTCCAGTAAAGTCTGGACACAAACCAGGAGAACAATGCCCACTGATAGGTTAAGTTACTAAATGCTGGTGGAGAAACTAATCATTTTATCTTATACTAGGTATGATATATTGTTATACAGTAAGCTTTATAAGTCAATTTATGCATGATCCTACTAATGAATATCTTAGGGCTGCATTAAGAATACTCAAGTGTCTAAAGGCAACTCCATGACAGAGATTGTACTTCAGAAAAAAGAAAACAAAGATATACAAGTCTTCACTAATACCGATTAAGCTGAATTCAAGATAGATATGAGGTCAACAACATGCTACGTCACTTATTTGTGGGAAAACTTGGTCATATAGAAGAGTAAGAAGCACCAAGTGGTATCCATAAGTAATGCAGAAGCAGAACTTAGGGATTTGGCATTTGGACTTTGTAAAGGACTATGGATGAAAAGGAATCCAGAAAAACTGGGGCAAAAAGCTGCCTTACCTATCAAGATCTACTGTGACAATATATATGCAAGCAATATGGCAGAGAAACAGTACAACACAATAAATCAGAGCATGTGAAGATTGACAAACACCTCATAAAGGAGAAGATTGATGCTAAAGTGACCAACTTAGAACATGTGCCATCAATGGATCAAATTGCAGATATGTTAACAAAACATGTCTCAACAAAGACTTTTCAAACCTTATTGATTAAGCTTAGGTGTATAAACATAAACACCAAACTTGAAAGAAAGCGGAAATAAAAGGTAAATACAAATTTACTGTACACATATATACATCCACTGTACACATATACAGATACACATATTATACACTCCCATATACATACACATATAGTTAGCAAATACACTAGTAAGACCACTAAATCAGTGGTTGTTGGAACTTAATGTAGCCGTAGCCGTTAGACAGTAGGCCTCTTAGCCGTTGGAAGTCCTATGGCCCTTTGTGGCCTTTGTAAACACGCATGTATAAAGAACAAACCTTGTAGATTTAATGTTAAATAGTTGAACAATAATTATTTAATTCTCTGTCGGGTCATTATAAACTTCTTGATCAGATAAAACCGACACTAACAGAAGTTTGGGATCATGAAGTTGGAAAGGTAACGTAAAGCTGTAGGAAGTCATCAGGATCCGCTCTTTGTTTGTTCCCGACTCTCAAGTATACAAGTGAAATCTATAAACAAAGCAGGCTTCTTTACATCTTTTGACAAATTTTCTATGCTTTGATTAGGCGCCCGTGATATTAACCTTTTTTGAACTCCATAAGCTACATACTCAACGATCATGATTTGGTCACTGATTTTGTTATGAAAACTTCTTTGTTACAACTAACTGGGGTGAGATTCCTGAAACATAGAAGAAGAGTGAAACAGAGAGGGGGAGGGGGGGTAAAGAAGCATTAAGAAAAATGCTGGAGTTCACCAAAATATAAGAAATCATAAGCTTTATAATGCCCAATAAGGGACAGATGAAAACCATCTAGCACCATTCTGTACACAGGATCGAGAATTATCTTCGTCTCGTGCCAATAGGAATTACTCTAGAGGGCAAAATTTTCCATAACTTTGTCTCATGCCAATAGGAATTAGTCAAGAGGGCAAAATTTTACATTCTACCCTACCTATTATAACTTACAGAAAGGGCTGCCAACAGCTTTTTTTTTTTTTTTTTTTGGGGGGGGGGGGGGGGGGGGGGATTTCATCTATTAGGCGATGAGAAACTATTGCCAAATTGAATGTTCCCTGAGTTGAGCTGACATGGTGGTTATTTGGTTTACGTTTCAGTATTTCACTCTAGCCTCTGCAATAGTCAACCGCTATCTGCAATCTGCTCCCACCGCCTCGTGTATGGACTTGTAACCATCTCTCTCCAAACAATGGGCAAGTTCAGCCTAGAAAGCAGGATTAGTTGACACAAAACAGGAACAAGCCTCTTCTATGTAATTAAATGTTCAAAAATCAACATTAACATTCAAGATAAGCCTAGACACAAAATCTCAAGCAAGTGGCCCCAGTAACATGCATGAATTACTCTATCTGGTTTTCATTTCATGATCCATCAGAAGCAGTACCTTCATCTGGGGTATAAGTGCAGGTCCACCATATGCAAATGCTGTATAGAGCTGTACTAGAGAAGCTCCAGCTCGTATTTTCTTGTATGCGTCCTCACCGCTAAAACATACACATAACGGGCCCAGGCATAAAGAAACTATTAACAATAAAAATACCATATAAACATGGCCAGTGTCCCCAAAGAGAAGAAGAGAATGTAGATTACCAGCTAACTCCACCACATCCAATCAGTGGAATCTTTCCCTAATCATTAAATGAAGCAAATCACAGAAAGGTAAACGATCAGTAAAAGGAAAAAAATATAACTTATCAATACATGTAATTATATCAGCGTTCTATGACACACTCACGTAATGCAGAATGACCAAATTCACCAAGAATCGGTTTAAAAAAAAGTTCGTCAAGAGAGAAAAAAAAAAGATATTCATCGACACTTTCATATTAAATATGATAAAACAGCCCATCGTTGATCCATTGATCAGACTTTGTCTTCATTGTACTCAACTCTTTTGCATACCCCAATCTATAATGCATAAAATCTGCATTACCAAAAAGCAGGAAAAAAGAAAGCCACCAGGAATCTGATTTCAAAACCTACACTTTGCAAGATCATACAAGGCCCACATATCAATAAAGTTTAATCACATATTACATATTATCACTAGAAGGCAATATTCATAAAATTATTCAGAATCATGAATAATCAGAGATACCTTCGTCAGGATGTACATCTCCTTCAGAATATTTGTAGACAAGTTAAATAGGGGTTTCCCACTCAAACCACCTGACTCTTTGGCTAAAGGGTTCTTATTCACAGGATCTGGTCTCTGAATAGTTGTATTTGATATGATCTGCAAGCATAGTGAAGTCACATCAACATGCAACATAAAATGCATATTACCATTTTTCCTGCCAAGACTAATGGATTCAGATAAGACTAGTATGCTTGGAGGCATGGTGGAAAAAACACATACAGCAACTACAATTGCTTGAACTACAAGAAGGAATAATTACTTGGCTTTATTATTATCTAGATCAAGTTCTCAACCAAGCAATCCTTAACTGTGATAAAGGAGAAGAGAGTTGGTGATGCAAACAAGGATTGAGGAAAGAGTCTTTATTAGGACACGAACAGCAGAAACATTCTAGTGGGTAGAGTGATTTCCTGGGCAGAGGGACAACAATGGGCTATTGAGGTTAGGAGAAGGTGTAATTCCAGATGCCTATAAAATTGGATGGTTTCACTGTTAAGAGTGCCATTGAGGTGCAGAGGAAGAATGCACAAAGTCTGGATTTGGCCTCACTTGTTTTAGCAAAACAAAAATGGGCCCAGATATGCACATTCTATGTCTGACATGTTGGAACATATTGAGCTCAAGACAAGTTGCCGGACTGGGGAATCATTGCTGTCAACCGGTCTCGACTATGTTGTCAGTTCCAGGAGACACAGGAACACTTTTTTTTTTGCCAGCTAGTGCTCAAACACAGTGTGATTCTATACCGTACAAGTCCTAAATGTACCAATACCATCTAGTTTACATCACTTTTTGATGTAAAACCAGTGACTTTATCTTAGGAGCCCTAAGCAAGTTAAATATGAACTTATACGAAGCATATGATCGAAGAATTCAGATTTTTGGAGGAAATAGATGTTTGGATGAAAATGAACACTTCAAGTGCGAGAGAGATAATATTATTCAACTTGACAATGATTTGTCCAGGAAGAAGCCAAGAGGGCTTAAGATATGCATATTGGGTGTCAACTACAAGAAGGTATAAGCTATTAGTCATTGGAGACTTACCAATCCATCCAAATGTAGGGCAAGAGCAACCTACAAGCATAGCAAAGAGTTAGAACATCACAATGGCAAACAATACTAGCGCAGAGGTACTTCTTACAGCTGCTATATCTTCAAGGTCCTGTCTCGATAAATCAGGAGCAATTTTGACAAGCAAAGGTGGTGGTCCTTCTTCACCCCATTGCATTTCATCACGAGCAGCTTGAACCTTGTTAACATTAAGATGCATTTTCTTTCAGCATATAAAATACTTCCTTTACAAGCACACAAAATCATAATACCAGAGGCAATAACATAAAACAGGAAACTTAAATCAATCAACCTTCTTTACAAGATCTTTCAATTGAGTTCTGCCCTGCAGTTGGCGCAATCCAGGAGTATTGGGGGAAGATACATTAATGACCTACAATATGAACCATTAAAGTTAGATTAGAGCAAGTGGTATTATGATTAGATGATTAGTAACCGAGAAACCTAAAGATACACAAATGACAAGAAATTCTAGTTTCATACTGAAATGCTCAATCCATTCTAGTTCATAAAATGAAAAAAAGAAAGAAAATAAGACACCTAATGATAACACAAATAAATATCTAGGTTTCCTTCAATGATGTTTAAGCTTTGTATGCATAAATTAATGAAAAAGGAAAAAGAAAGAAAGAATGAATGAAATAAATGCGCATAAGAAAAATTACAAAAAGAATCCATCTTTGAAAGAACATTTGCAAACCACCACATAAAAGGCATCAAGTTTGTTTTGTGGAAAAAGTTTCAACTCGGTATCTAACTGTGATGTACACTTTGCATTCACATGCATATTTCGGCAAGTGCTTAAAAATATAAGAAAAAGAAGGAGTAGGTATATTTCAGTAAGCGCAATGGTTAAGAGGAAATCAAGAACTAGTCAACAATCCTGAGCGTATACAATACACAAATATGATCCAAATGAAAATTTATACGCTTGAACTGACCAATTGCATTACAAAGATGTTCTCTTACTGATCAGTTACAAGGAAATGTGCCCGTTCACCAATTATAAGGAAAGCTCTTTTGGAGGCATCTTATAAGGAAACGACCAAGAACCTGATTTCATCACAAACATGCGATTTTATACATTTTTATGATAAAAGTAATCTCATATACACCTGCTCAATCCTGCGCAGCTGCATAACTTTAGGTTTTCAAATCGAAATATTTTCCTGACAATTGACAAATGAAAAATTTATTATCTACTCTCACCGAGTTTTCAAACTGGAATTTAACCAATGGATTTCGTGCCATAATCACCTGGATCATTTGTCTGGAAGATCATCAAGTGTAAGGAAGGGTGTATGTGTAAGGAATGACGACTAGTGAATAAGAAGAAGAGCCGGCTGTTTCAGGCTTCTTAAATCAGCACCCATGAACATAACCATGGAGCATGAAGAAGAAACCTTGGAATGTCAGCAAAAATTTATCTTCAGATCAGATTAAGGCATGGACAAAATAGTATCCTGATTGAGAGTACCCCACTCAAGACTTGCATAAGCTGCAGATGTCAAAACTTATAGAGTTTGACTTGGTTTCCTAATAGATAAATCGGCCCAGAAACCCGTGTTGCAGAAAACTAGAGAAATAATGTGGTGGAACACACCAGCACAAATTTTACCAGGTAATCAGCATACTGGGATAGCGTATGAACTCCTTGCACATAATCTGCTGAAGCATCTTCACTGCTTTTGTTCTTACCAAGGTTGACACCTAAAATCCCAGGACCAGCTTTTCCTCCAGGTTTAATCTCATCTTCAGAGGCAGATGAAGTGCTTGATGTTTCCAACTTTCTTTTACCGTGCTGAGCACCCAATCTCTTTGCAACAACAACAATTCCTTCACTATTGAAGCCACATCTGTTTATTATGGCACTGCAAAGGTTCCGACAGCTGGATTATTGGATTATTTAATATCTGGACAAGAAAGTACCAAAAATAGACCTAGCTAGAAGGGTTACATACGTACATGTGCGTATGTATATCTACGTACATAAATAAATACAGGTACGTAACTACGTACGTGTAAATACATGCATACATGTAAGTACGTAGAATGTCCACGTATGTACATACATGCACTCACATATGTATTGTACATGTATGTGTATAAGTGTTGGAGCAACAATTCTATCAAGTAAAACCACCAAGTTGCTTTGAAACAGAAGTCAATTAACTCTTACCCATCCTGACGCAATCTGAAGATACGAGGCCTGGGATTGCCCTCCTGAGGAGCAGGAGTAACTGAGCCGACCTCCACTAAACCAAAACCCAACCCAAGTAAGCCTTCAACAGCCTCCGCATTCTTGTCAAACCCAGCTGAGAGACCAATCGGGTTGGAAAACCTCTTTCCCCAAAGTTCATGTCCCAAAATGGGAGGATCAGGCCTTTTTTCCCTTGGAACCCAACCACGAGCAGCTGCTGAGACAGCTAGTTGATGAGCAACCTCCGGATCCAGGAGTGCGAAAAAAGGGTTTACTAGTTTTGTTGCATTGAATAGCCATCCACTAGATGAAGATCGACAGGAGAAACATTACTCCCCCATAAATTTCTATTAATAATACTTGAAACCAATAACTATACACTCAAAAAGACAATCAGAAATCTGAAAGCAACGACAAGGATAAAAACAGTCATATATATTACAATGTCTATTCTAGAAGCTATCCGCAAACTCATATTGAAGATCCTACAAAAGGAACTTGTTCCTTCAAAAGAAACTCCGGCAAATAGTTGATGAAGTGAAAACCACCTTGTTATGCTAGAGATTGAAGCAAATACAACATTTTTATTGCAGATGAATCCGGATGACAGCCGGATACATAAAGTATCACTAGAGGCCACTAACCTTCAACAGGTTAAACTGTTCTTTGCTGACCAAAACAAAGTGATAACACAATTGAAGTAAACAACAATTGCTCTGATACTAATTGAAGTAAACAACGGATTCAAGAACACAACACGTAAAAGCACAACACACTTTTATTAATGTTCGGAAAATAACTCAAAACCGAACTACCACTCGCCGCCGCTACAACGGTTTGGCTAACCCCAAATAAATAGACCATCTAGCCTAGACAAAACCTTAACCTAATAGGAAAACAAATAACACCTAAAAGGAAATAAAACTCCTACAAACTAGGAGACTTCCTTATCCTATTCACGTAAGGAAATTAACCAACATTCTCTCCCTTAATTTCCGAATGAACCCTCAGAAGGTCTTCCACGCCAAGCAAGCTTCGCATCTCCTTGAACTTCGTCCGCGCCAACGGCTTTGTCAAGATATCCGCTCTTTGCTCGTCGTCACTCTTTCGACTTCGAGGTGACTTTGATCTTGTCCAGTCATCCGGCACATGAGAACTTGAGTGAGAACGATCATACCTTGTATATGGACTTTGGTTCCTTTCTTGACTCACATCCCCCATGCCAGAGTCACGGTCTCGAGGACGCTCTCTTTCCCTCTTATGGGACCAGTCCCTGTCTCGTACATCTTTTGCACCACGATGTTCCATTTCAGAGTCTCTGTTTTTTTCCTTGATCCTCTGCGTTTTCCTTTGCTCATACTCAGTGGCAAGCCTCCTTTGTTTTGCCTTTTCAGTTATCTTCTGATGCTTTAACCTCTTCAACTCTTTCTCCCGTTCCATCTCCATATTCTTCTCGGCTTGAAGACATATTGGAACACCCGGCTTTATGCAGATCTTGTACAGCCGATTTGGACTCCTTTGAACTTTCATCAACAAACGGCCGCTCCTATCATACATCATCAAGTGCTCACCCTTCAAGTTCACCTCACAACCACCCTCTGTGGCTTGTCCGAGGCTGAGTATGTTGCTCCTCAGTTCTGGTATATAATAGACCTCGGTAAGCATCTTTTTTTCCCATGTCTTGCCTTGAAGAAGTACCGTTCCTTTGCCTTTAATTTCAACGCAAGATCCATCTCCAAATCTTACTTTGCCTTTCACATTTTCATTCAACTTAGAGAAGTAAGATTTATTTCCCGACATATGATTGCTCGCACCGTTATCCAGATACCATATATGATCTTCCATAGGCTCAGAAGTCAATTTACTCGGCATTAGGCTCCTTTCATTCAAGCACACTTCTTGAGGTACGTAACCACACATCATGCTCATCAGCGATAAATGCCTCATCCATTTTCGTTTTTCTCTCGGGACACTTGCTTGCAATGTGTCCGGGCTTGTCGCAACGAAAACATATTAACTTCTCGGGACACTTGCTTGCAAAGTGTCCAGGCTTGTCGCAACTAAAACATATTAACTTCGAGCGATCCTTCCTCGTCTCTCGGCCTCGGCCTCGGCCTTTTCCACGTGAGTCGCGGCCTCTGTCCCTCTGATCCGAAAATCCCTTATTTTGTTGATCGGAAGAAGATGAATATAACAAAGTACTGTCTGATGTAGTATTGAAACTTTCTTCGTTAATTCGTTCTTCGTACGCTTTCAAGCGACCAACAACATCTTCGAAATCGATCTTGTTCAAATCCAACACTTGTTCTAGTGACGCAACAAGGTGTATGTACTTCGATCTCGGCAAACCATTAAGGAATTTCTTGACCATCTTGGAGTCATCTAAGGCTGCCCAAGGGAGGCCGACTTTGCCGAAATTTCGGACAACTTTCCAGCATAAGCATCGATAGAATCCGTTTCCGCCATCTTGAGTCTATCGAATTCGGTAGCTAGGGTTTGGAGCCTCGCCTCTTTGACCCTCTCGGCACCCAAATATCTCGTCTTTATGGCTTCCCATATTCCTTTCGATGTTTCTTGATGGCCGACTTGTAAGATCAAATTCTCGGGGATTGCTTGAAACAGTAGAGCAATTGCAACATCATTATTCTCGGCATCATCTAAACCTGGATCAATCGTATCCCACACCTTGTGAACTCTTAGAACGATCCTCATTCGCATAGCCCACACGGTATAATTGGTCGGAGAAAGCATCGGGCACTGTACGACAGTCGATCCAACCTCTCTCACACGCAGTTGTGATGTGGTGCTTAATGGCCGAGCGCTACTCTCACCAGTTTTGCTCATTGTCTTGACTCGAAGATTCTCTTGTTATCACGAATCTTCAATAGAACCGAAAAGAGGACCGGATTTTCTTGATGTTTCGGCCTCTTCAAAGATCACGGCAAGCACCAAAAACTTTCGGTCCAATCTCACGACACTACCAATCCTTTCAAAATTTCAAGTTGGCTTTTTAAAATTTAAGCTTCTTACTCCAGCTTTTCGAACACCAATGTCGTTTGTCGATCTCCTTTTTCTTCGAAATACAAGGATTAGCCGATTCCTTTCGGCTGTGCAAAAACCTTTTGAATTTTTTCGGCCGATTCCTTCGGCCTGGACAGAGTCTCCTTTTTCCTTTTTTTTTTGTTTAAAAAAGTTGGTTGATTCCTTTTGCCTAAAAAAAACAATTCGGCCTGGGCGACGTCTACTCCCTTATTTTTTGTTGTGTTTGAAGACACGCATGTCTTCAACTAGCGCGCAATGAATCTGGTCTATGTTGATACGAAGAACACGGCAACCTCCTCACGGGATCAACCTTCTCACGGCAACCCTCCACGGTGGCTCCTACCCCTTCAAACAACCTCGGCTCTGATACCAATTGAAGTAAACAACAATTGCTCTGATACCAATTGAAGTAAACAATGGATTCAAGAACACAACGCGTAAAAGCACAACACACTTTTATTAATGTTCGGAAAATAACTCAAAACCGAACTACCACTCGCCGCCGCTACAACGGTTTGGCTAACCCCAAATAAATAGACCATCTAGCCTAGACAAAATCTTAACCTAATAGGAAAACAAATAACACCTAAAAGGAAATAAAACTCCTACAAACTAGGAGACTTCCTTATCCTATTCACGTAAGGAAATTAACCAACAACAATAAAATGGAAAAGTTAAATGCAGACCCATTATGGTGTAAAAGCTAGCATTTATAATATAGGGCACCATGCGAGAGGAACCCACATTCATTTTTTCAAGAGGGCATGCAAGAACTAACAACAACAATAATAACAACGCTCGAGTTTTTTTCCACTATGTGGGGTCGGCTTTATGGATCAATTATTTCTCTTGCACTTTATTTTTTTTTTTTGAGTCTTAACCAAAATATTAGTCTCCTTTTGTATCTACTAGTACCAAATGCATGATAAGAATACGTCTCTTTCAAAAATATCATATCATCTCAACTTTGGTTACGGCCTAAGAACCTAACATTCTCGTCTAAGTCTTATACCCTCTGCATGATATCTATTACGTAAATCAAATGTCTCCACTATGCTCTATCACTGACCATATGCTCATCAATTGTCATATAAGTCATACCCTTCCATATTGTCTTTCTCCATGTCTTCCTTGGTCTTCTTCTCCCACGTTTAACAAGGACATGCAAGAACTATGCAAGTTATTAAAAAAAAACAGCAGATGGGTAACAAAGAATCAAAAAGGCAGGATATCGTTCCGCCCTTACCAGTTAAGGAGAAAACATTCAATCCTATTAGGTATTTGATAGGCAATGTTAAGATAGATTTGCAAATATCAGTGCATGACTTGTAACTGGTAGATTTGTGATTTTGAATATTTGACGTATTGTGCATGCTAAACCAAAAATATGAATTTTAAGATCCATAAATGAGTACCAGAAAGTAGCTTCATCTACTGTACTCGCATAAGCACCTCCAGCTATTAGCAGACCAATGGTAGCTCCCGTAAACAACCTTCCCTACATTCAACGTGATCAAAAATTGCAGGTTTACCTTATCCAATAAGAATTCAATTCCAGAAATAACATGCAAGCTAAGTAGCAATGATGCACAAGGCACAAAAGGAATAAAACTGAACCAAAATATATAGATAACCATCCAAAGAGGCCATGTATATATAGCCAAATAATGTAAACTCTTCCGTCTTATTTAAACATTGGATGCGAGAAAGAACTCTGGTTGAAGCCTACAAACTCTTCCAAGAACCATACTGTCTGCAATGTTGAAGAGAAGAAAGTATAGCAACACGAATACACATGCCCAGAAAAAGGGAAAAGGAGAAGGAAAACAAAATTTCAAAGATCAAATTTGCCACACACTGTGTCGCATAATTTTTATATATAATGAACGGAACAGAGAAAAGCCCTGATGTAATGTAGCGTGCACATAACGCATCTCAGAAATATGTTTAAACCAACTTTAGCCAAAACACGAGTGGGATCGAATTCGATTCGGCCACCACCATTGCTGCTACTATAAGTATTCAACTAAGGACTCCCAAAATAACTAACTTAACCAAGAGTAAAATACGAAAAAAAGTTAACATTACTCACTTTCTCCGAAAATTGAGGAATTCTGCGGGGAGGGGCTGGAGGAGGTGTAGTAGAACTGGTGCTACAAAATTGCCTAGAACTAAAAGATGGCATATTCAACCTCTGACGCATTACGTATTGAAGGAATCTGCATCCCACCCTTATCACCATTTTCGTCGAAACGAAAAAAAAAAAAAAGATTTGAAATTTCAGGAAGAAAATTGGTCTGCTAGTTTTATCTTCACTTTCAAAAATACTTCTCTCTTGAGGCGTACCAGAAAGTTATGAAATAACAGTGTAGGAAAATTCACGGAGTAGCTCTGAGGTGATAAAGACAGGGAATTTGAGCTTGGCTGTTTTGTGTTTGGCTGTTTTGGCATCGATTGGTGAAAGCGTAAAACCTTTTCTTCCGGGCTGTTCTCAAACTAAGGGGTTTATCTTGGTCTGCTTCAGCTTGGGCTGTAAGCAAATTTTTCAAAACATTATTTGAGAAGCAATTTTAATCACTCCTACTGAGTCCTACTCTAATAAAATGATATTATCATACTTGATTTTTTCCACGTCTAAAACGGATGGATTATACAATACCATTTGAGAAACAATTTTAATAAAACTCCAAAAAGGGAAGAGTGCTGAGCTTTTTAGTTTTATATATACTTTTATTGCGTGCAAGTATTTTCGTGCGATGAATTAATAACACAAATATAAAATGAAACGAAACGAAAACACAGATACCAAAAATTGAGATAGAAATACAATTTCCTTAGATTTATGATATAATTGAAGATTCAGAAAATCTCCTAATTACTCCCGTAAAACTCAAAAAAGGCCAACATTAACATAAAAGAAAGATAATCATATACATCACTAGGAAAACATGTTTTGCCCTTCAATTTGATATATTATTAGGTACTCAAAACTTGATTCAGAATGTAACAATTTGGGCTACCAATAAACTATACTAATACTATAAGTTTAAGGGAGATACACAAGTGATAATATGAATCATATTAGAAAAGATACACATGCAGGAGCTTTAGCGCTTACCCGAACATAATGTCGGAGGATGAAGCTTGTCGAGACCTAGCTAATCCAAACCATCGAGAGCAGAATACACAATTTAGCACCTCAAACAAAATCATCAGGACTTGTTTATGACACCTGGTTCATAATTCCCCTGCCGCTATGTTTTTGATTGTTTATGTTGTCACGGTTGTGTTTAGTAAGATGTTTAACAACACATATGGACGACAAACATAAATGAAGCCATCTCACTAATGGAGTATACGTTGATATTTACGACTGAATACATGTTTCAAGTCTCTTTTGTGAGAATTAAAAGAGACGTCACAAGAAACGCAGGGTCTCATGTGGTACTTGAACGATATCAACTAAAATGATCGCATTAATTCAGTATCTTCTATCATGAAAAGGGCTCGCTGTTAACATAGGACGTTGCCGCCTGCTTTGAGCAACAAGGTCAGCCAGGAGACGAACTACTCTTACATGCCAATAACTCTTACTACAAAGGTTTAGCACCAAAAATTGAAAGATCCATAGCGAATGATGGTCTTCGCATTTACAAGCCTGCTTCAATTTTCTGCTTAGACACCCATCTCATACCATTGGCTATTGTATGTTTTGATAAACTAAACTATGATCAAGCCAAAATATTGGCCTCAGCCATTATCTACTGAATTCACGGGTCTGATGCATCATTCTTCATTTGGAGATCCACTGGAACTGAGTCCCTTTATCACATGTTGACACTGAAACCTATATTCGGAAGAAGGATCCAAAAGGTCAATGTATAGAGCTTTTAGTAAAGACCACAAGAGAGGCACTAAAATGCACATCAGTTCAAATTGGTCTTAAAACAATTTTGTGAAACCAGAAATTGACATAATCAATGGAATCCTTTACCAGATGGAATTCTTTGATGATGAATCCAAAAGAACATCCGTGTCAGTTTGAGGACCATTGTACTGAGAATTTGTCTCCATGTGTTCAGAATCACATCCAGCATCCGTCTCCATATGTTGAGGCTTATCGCATTGGCCATTCATCCACGTATCTTCTCGACATTTAAAGCACAATTTGAATGGCACTATCTGCAGAACAACAAGGAACAACAGACAGCTGCTATTTCATTCAATTAGAAAGCTGCAGCAAGAGATGCGCTTACAAGCCAACATGAATTGAACAAAGACAAAAGAATTCAGCGGCAGGAGAACAAGTGAATTCCCAATGAACAATTGCAGCACAAAAGTACCTTCTTCGGGAACCTGAAATCAGGCTTAGGAATAAATTCTCTAGACAAATTTAAGGAGGCTGGAGCTTTAACCAACAAAAACAGCTTTGCTGGACCTTAAGTTGAAACACAAAGACAATCAAATTTCAGAACAGGCAAAAGTTTGACTTTGAGTGCTTCATTTTAAAAGAAAATACTCCATCAAATACCAGAATATGCATTTCTCTCTGATCCAGCACCCTTTGAGAGTAACATCCGAATCGCCTTTAACAGAACAAAAGCAGAAACACAAATTGCCTCAGAGACAGCACATTTACAAGCAAGATCAACAACTGTAATACCATGAGTTTTTAGTGTAAAAATCGAGAACATTACCTTTTTTGAGAGTGCATCGGTAACTCTGCTTCTGTTGAACTCAAGAGGGACAATTTTTCCACCGGAAAACCAGAGTTCATAAGCATGTAAAGGCCTTAAGGGACTAGGACCAAGGACTAAGGTAACCTTCTCGATATCCGGTGCCTCATTAATCAAGGACAGAAGAGAAGTTTTGACATTGGCAATACTGTTCATCAGTTTTTCCATTCTCCTTATTCCATGTTTCACGTCTCGTTTTTTTGCAATTTGCTGTCTCCTCATAGAGGCCTTCATTTCCCCGTCCAGAACAATCGTCTCCTGTTCTACATCATAAGTAACACATGACATTGTCCCTTACTAGTTTCTTTCTTTCTTTTTGGTGCTGTTTTTGCAGGTAACACAAATTTTCGACATACCAACAAAAGAATTTCAAATCAAATATGGGAGGGGGCACCGCATAACTGAACATGCAGTTGAGAAAGAAAAAAAAAATCAAATAAGAAAGAGCTTACAAGCTTTTGACCTGAAAACAAATCCATGGAGTTTAAAAAGGCTAATGTGTATGTAGTCCTTCGACAGAGTAATGAATAAATCTACGACAACAAACAGCAGCGAAATTTTGCAACAACAAAAAAGATCTAAAAATGCAGTAAATAAAGCTATAGTTTTAACTCACCAAATCCTTGTACTCCTTGTGTAGTTCATCGAATTCAAGAGTAATATCCTGCAAGACACTGATTTTTGGAGTCGCATAACTCCATTTTAAAAGGAAAACCTGAAAATCCAGGAAAAGGAGCAGGGATGTGTACGGAAATCGAGAAACTTACGAGGGGATTTGGTGGTGCATGAAGAGGACGAAAGCAAGGATGTCAATAACAATGTGGAAAATGGTGGAAGTTTCAAGAGAGTCTGAAGGTGCATCGATGGTGGTGAATTCCATCTCCGACCTCCCCTCTCCTTCTCCGGCTGCTGTCTTCTCCATTACTGCTGTTGTCATCCACCGCCGACACTTGATGTATACCGCGGAGCCAAATTTTGAATGAACAGAAATGAGACGAATCATATACTTCGTATTTATTCATCTGCTACCTTTGTGTTTCTTATTCATCTATTGCTATAATTTATTGATTATTGGAAATGTCCAATTTTAAAAATTGTACGGTTGTCTATTATTATATAAGTTGTGATAGTAAATCCAACACGATTTGTAATAAATGTATAACAACAGGATGCCCTTCTGGAGTGTTGTAGGTTTTCCATGAAAGAAAACTTTTATGTAAAATAATGACTTAATAAATACTAATCATCTTATATTAAAAACGCTTTACTATAATTCATCTTGTATTAAATATTTTATATTATATAATTGCTAAAAATTATTAATCTGTCCCACTTTATGGACATGTTTTTACACGCCATTTTTAAATTTTATTTTTGTGAGTTGTAAAAAGTTCATTATTGGAACCAATGGTACAATATGATAAATGCCCACAGAAAGAAGGAGGGGGTGAACCTGTCTGTGCACACAGTGCGATTACTAGTCATATTACACGCTACTAACAGAAATACCAATTTAACGGATTTGATATATAGTTGGACATTTTTGCAAACATAACAAAAGAGGATACATTGTGTGAGGCGTAAGGAACCCTTGCAATTTAGTACTCTCCATACTGGTTGTGACTATTTTGACACAACAAGACTCTGCTTACAGTTCAACTTGCAAACACTAAAAAAACTACATGGTCGCAATGAATACAGGGAAATCACTGATATTTCTATAAACACATAATGCTGTACTTACCTCAAGCAGTTGGTCATAATTGGACTTCAGCAAGTTAATCGTTACACTTGAAGATTGAGACAAGGCCAGTTGCATCAGAAATGTCATAGAGTGAAGAAAGTCCAGCAATTAAAATTGTCACAGAATACTCCATGTTCCCTGGCATTCATATAATATAACGACACAGAAAAGAGAAGATTAGATTGGGATAAAAACGAATCGTCATTTTATAGGATAGAGAGAAATATTTTGACTGTTGTTAGAGACTTGCTCTCAACTAAACCTCCAAACAGGAACTTGATCAAAATTCCAAAGAGATCTGGCTTATCTAACACTTGCATATGGGATATGGCAGAAAAGAAAGAACAGGCTCCAACGTGCAAGTAGTTGTGGTTATGATCTACCATTTTTGTACAGAGATGGGAGGTAGTAACCAGTAGGTCGGTTGGGTAAACAGGGAAAGAGCTGTGGTTACACCCCACCACTATAGCCCAAACTTCCTTAGGCATTAATACATAGTTGCAACGCCTTTCTAGCAAAATATGGAAACATCGGAGCACGAATGCCCATATACCTGATTCCTCCTAGCGTTTCCACCTTCATGGATACAAGGAAAATTTTCAAATCTTTTGAACAATATCCGGAATAATCCATTAGACTTAATTCCAAGAAATTGGTATTTGATACTCTGCAGAATTCACAAACAATTTCCACATCAAGAACAAACAGTATCAATACCTAAACACAGAAATACAAAAGAACTGCAATTCATGCATTGTTAGAACTCATCAGTCTAACTTGTTTCTTTTTCATAGACAGCAAGTATATTTCTACAAGTGAACAACCAACCTCAATGAAATACCCTGCCCACATCAACTAACACCTTGTCCCCATCATCAAGCGTCCCAGCAACATAAAGTGATGCAGTCAACGGAACCAGCATCTTCTTCCCTACCAAGCAAACAAAATCCTCTAGATACATACATAAACAAAATCCCCGCCACAAATTCAACTCAATTATTCAAAAGAATACGCTACATTTTTTATAAAATAAAAATAAAACGACATAACAAATTTTAGGATTTTAAACCTTGGGGCGGAGGTAAAGGTCATGAAGAGAATTGGTAGCAAGGTCAAGTTGTGCAGTGTTAATGCGGATATTGATCAAGTCAATTTACCAATAAATTAAAGCATACAAACTTTTGATTTGTTGCAATATATGTTGAGGATGGATGGGTTGCTTGATTCAATGAAGTCGGGAACTGGACTTTGTTATTCAGTTTTTCTGCTCATGCAAGAATGATGGTTCTAAGCATAAATGGAGTACGCAAATGTAAAAAGTTCACGAAAAACGATCACAGATCAAAGAAAACAATAATTTTGATGAGTATGCATGGTTAGGAAACAAACAGGAATTCTATAACTACAATTGTCATTTTGGTTATTGTGAACGTGCTAAGTGTCTAGTGTACAAAAATAGCATCCGTTTCTAAGAATAACCAGTTTACTTATGGTGCTAATACCATCCTTTTTTTTTTTAATAATGGAGAACTCGTAATGGAGAACTCTCAAGTTCGCCATAAGACGAAACATGTCTTATTATTAATAATCATATCCTATGATGTCTTTTATGCCCCAAAGATCCAGTCGAAACTCATTAATTAACGAAGTCAGATCCTCATCTTAAATCTAGAGTAGATTAGAGTAATGAAACTAACGATAGTTGAATAAGGTCAGTCCAGATACTTGTCTATTTTGTTTTTTCTTTGCTTTCCTACTTGGTTCCACTTGTCCTTTGCATTTGCAGGCTTACTTAGAGACACAAGGATCCTTCCAGCGAGCCCAGGCCAAGAACTGGTCATTCGTGCCGAATCTGTCAATGCGATGGCTTTTGTAGAAGTCGCCTCCTCTTAAGAGGAACAAGATGACGAAGAGCCCTTTGCACATCAGGGGCTAAAAGAAGAAAAGTCGAAAGGCTCATGGCTCCAATACAGCTGCGAAAAACAGCAGAGGAATGGCTTGCTCTGTTTAGAGGAGTTGAGGAAAAGGAACACAGAGGAGACTGAGAAATAGGAGGTCGACACTACGCTGGCAACCTCAAACTCCAATATCGATAGCTTCAAGAACAGAGCCTTTGAGTTGGAGGTATCCGTTGCCGAGGCCCAATCGACAACTGAGTCTTTGAAGGAGAAACTGAATGAGGAAAGTGAAGGGAAAGCCAATGTTGAGCGCCAACTTGCCAAGGCAAACTCTGAGGTCCAGAGGCTGAAGCAGGATGTTCATTAATTTCCTCAACCAGTAACTGATACCAAGGACCTTGCTATTGCTGAGTTCAAGAAATCCATCTTCTTGACCATCTAGAGCTTACGTGCTTGAGATAGGACAAACACAAGCAATTGTCATATGCGCTAAGATGGAGCCCTCACTTAACAAGAACGACCCCCCGAGTTACTGAGTTTTACAGTCAAAAAGCAAAGACACAGTTCACCGAACAGTGCAAACTCTTCAGTGAGGGAGTTTATTTGAGTGAGACCCTAAACTAGCCTCCAATTGTTTTTTTGATATCTTTGTACTTTTCATTTTCGAAGCTTTGTAACATTCACTATGAATGAAATGAAACTAACAAGTCTTTTTGCTCAGCTTCTTTTGTTTAATTTTTCTTTCTATCTATCTCTAGTTGTTTAGTTGTTTGTGACTTCCTAATTGCTAAGCAGAAACTATTAGTTGAGTCAAACAGCTGAATCTAAAATAATAAAATGCGAGAATCCTTAGCAAATTATCACAAGCATAATGACGTCAGTCTATTGCGACAGAGGCAAGGGGATAAGCAAGATAATAACAAGAAACCCATAAAAATTAACTGCAAATCTTGAGTGATTTTCATAATTCCGATTACCTCGGATGATTTAAGATAGAGCTGAAGCTGAATAATAAACCACTTGACTTGAACATGTAATCAGTTTCAAACTCCAAATGTAATCACCGCAGGTCTCTAAGGATAATCTGAATAAAAAAAATGCTAAAATCACTAATTTTTGCATACCATATCCATCTTGTGGCCACAAAAGCTAAGTTGTATCTTAGTACAACTCTGTTGAAATATAGTCTAATAATTAATTAAATTGTATTTCAAGTTCAAAAAATATGTTATATTGCGACGACAGAAACTTTTATCTCGCTAATAACTCTTGTATGCGCTTTGAAGACTTGAAGATTTGTTCCTTTAAGTCTTATTGCTTAGAGTTGTTCCCATCGTTGAGGCATAATGGCTACTCGGACCTGTCAAGGTCAATTGATGAGGACTTTATCCATCTGAATCTCCTTGTTGGGGTGACACCTAAACCTGTTGAGTATTAGGAAATACATCCTGTGCTCATTGTAGATGCTGACCTCAGACATGCTCAGGCCATTTGCGCAAAACCTGTTTTGGCTTAATCCATTTGTTTGGGCGACACTCAGACCTGCTAAGGACAATTGGGAAACTTGTACCACGTTCACCTTTGAGACATTGTGATTGCAAGAACCTACCGAGGCCACATTGTTGAGGACCTGTATCAAGTACATTACATTGTAGTCAAGCTATTTCTACGTCAGAGAAATGAAACAACAATGAATGAACAAACTATACTTGACATTTTTGAAGAAAATTTACAAGTATTATACATGAAAGGGTTTCGGGATCTGATACATGCCAACTTTGTTGCAATGTACTACAAGCTAGAGTTTCTAACTTGTAAGCTCTAAAGGAAAAAAACGTTGATGACGCGGTACAACCCTTTCTATTTTGGGTCAAGCTTGCCTAAAGGACCAACCTGACTTACAGTATTCTTTCGAAGGACGAGGTTTTCAACCTTGAAGAATTTGTGTCGCACTCTCGTATTATAGTTTTGAATGATGAGATTCTCGTACTGCGCCATTTGAATATGCGCTTATTATTTTCTTTTCCTTTAAGCCATTCAGATCAAGAAAACATTTTGATCATTATTCTGGTCGAAACAATTCTCAACTCTAGCTAATATGGAGTCAATCTCAGTTGGTATCACGACTTCAGAATCGTACACTAAGACAAAAGGAGTTTTCTTGGTTGAGGTAGAACAGGTTATGCGATACGTCCATATGATGTTGAGCAGCTCGTTAATCCAGCCCGCTATGGCTTTCTCTGGTCATTTCTTTAAAAATTTATGTAAGTTGTAGTTGGCAAGCTCTTCTTGACCGTTATCTTAAGGATGAACGATCAAGGTAAAGTGTCGCTTTATTTGTAACTCCGCGCTCTAGCATTTAACTAGATCCTCCGCAAATTGCGTTCTCTTTTGTATAAACTAAGATTTTTGGCAATCTAAAACGATAAATGATGTGCTTTTAAAGATGAAATCATAGACCACGTTGTCTCACTCTAGTTTTTCTTCGGTTGGAGGTACACTATCGTCAAAAGCTTACTCAATGTATATATAACTTTTCCTTTACCACCATATCATAACGAATTTGTGCCATTTGCAAGTCTGCATAGATGGTCATCATTTCGGTTTGGACAGAAACTTCATAGTGACGTGCATTGAAGAGGCGATAGCCTCCAACTGAATAAAGGCCGGACTATGAGGAGAAAGTGGTAAATTATATACTATTAATGAAAAAACAAAACTCCCTAGGAGAAAATGTTTAACAAAATTCAATGATATGTTAATGATTAACATGAGTCAATACCATATTCTCCTTGCTAAACTTGGCATCACAAAGTATTGGAGTACAATTTTTATCAATTCAACCAAGGTCAATATCAATAAGCACTATGTTTTGATAAATACACACATGATCAATAATCAATCATAATCAATAATGTAAAAGTAATATTATAAAAACAATTGTGTATTCACCATTGACCTAACTTTAAATGCAACCATTGGTTCAAATAAAGTCGTTCAAGACATTCACATGACGAAAAGTGATTGGATTCAATCTTCACATTAAAGTTCTAACATGATACAAAAAATATTCACCGGACAAACATTTGTCCGGACCCAACAAGTAGACCGCAGGTCCATTTTGAAATTTTATACAGAGAAGTCCCAGAAGACAATACTCATTGAGCGGCCCAGGACAAAATGTCCGAACCGAATTACCAAGCCCTTTAAAATCCTAACCATTTTGGAAAACCAGGAAATAGAAAAAGACTAGGGTTTTTGTTGGATCATTATCCTCTTCATCTTCGTTTACCCCGTGTCTTTGGGTTCTGCTAACTCTACTGCCAGCCCCTCCGTGTTGCCTTCTGTAAAGGTATCTTTTCTGAAAACCTTTTCTTTGACCTTTCTTCTACTGTGCTGATATAGTGTTTCAGGTGAAGGAGGTTTTTTTTTTTTTTACATATATTTGATCCGTCTGCGTTTCTTGGTTTCATGGCAATTTTTCTTTAGCTATTGTTTTTGGATGATTTCTATTAGCCATTTTCAATGTCCTTTTTGTCCCTTTTTAACTTTTCCTGGTTGGCATCGACCTTACATTCCTC
This sequence comes from Eustoma russellianum, assembly GCA_036186865.1. Taxonomy (NCBI): domain Eukaryota; kingdom Viridiplantae; phylum Streptophyta; class Magnoliopsida; order Gentianales; family Gentianaceae; genus Eustoma; species Eustoma russellianum. The sequence continues at coordinate 136,571 of AP025062.1, forward strand.
TTTTACTTTTTTCTCTCTCTGAAATGCGTTATGCTGGAACCAAATTAGTTTGTGTTTGCCATTTGGTGGTGATGGTGGTGGTGTTGTGAGTATGTTTTGTATGTACTTACCTGTTTAGAGTTAATTTGCCGTGTCTAGCTTCAAGGAAAACATTCGATGGATCTGAATTTAGCACCACTAGTTCACTGTGTTCTATGTATGTGAAAGAGTTACACTTTTGAGTTAAGAGATGTACTCTTAAGTAATTTGTACCGATTCATTAGTCACTTTGTGTTTTATGTTTGTAGCACATGATGGAAGGTGTTCTGGTCCAACTAAGACCATACTATCTATCCCTTGCCCTTTTCGGACGAATTAGATAGTTGTACGACTTCATCTACAAAAAAGTTCAATTTTTTTTTGTAATTGAAAAAAAAAGTTTATTAAACGAATTGTAATTACGATTGAAAGAATTGAAAAGGAAATATGAGTTAATATATGTTCTAAGGTTGGAAATATCATACAAAATCGTAAAAAATGAGTTGCCTAAATGCAATTCTTGACTTATGAAAATTTATATTTTGAATTATTGCTGTGTCATCATAGTGGTATTGGTTATTGGGTTTGGTGTTTGGTTCAAATCATTATGTCGGTCTTATATCTAGAGGATGGGGATTGTCATTGTAGCTGCTGTTTCTGATCAGCTCCCATTTTTATTGTTATAGATGAATGTTGAAAAGCTAATGAAGATGGCTGGTGCAGTTCGCACTGGCGGGAAGGGTAGCATGAGAAGGTTTGATTCTATTTGGCTGCCTCTTTAAGTCTCATCTTTTCTTCTACTATTTTTTATTTCATTTTATTTTATTTTCTGGAACATTTGATCTCAGTTTAAGCAACGCCAGTTATCATGGGAATGAGCATTTTCAGCCTCTGGTCTGAAAGGACAATCTTGTTTATTGAGAAGTCGGTGAAGGAAATTTAAGGGAGGTGGAAATTAGTCTTATTGTTGGTATGGGAGCACTGAAAGGGAGGTTTACACTTTACAGGAACAAATTGCTGGAAAAAAGTTTCAGAATGCTATATATTGTTCAATGGATACCGTTTTAGGTGGACCCTGGTTCGGCAAATTAATCCTGTGGATGTTGTATCCGTTGATTTTATAGGAGTTTTCATTGCTACAAGTTTTTATTGTCCAGTATGAAAATATTTTTTTCTGTAACTTGTTTCTCAATTGTCCTTGAATGCAGAAAGAAGAAGGCAGTTCACAAGACTACTACTACAGATGATAAAAGACTTCAAAGTACACTTAAGAGGATAGGGGTGAACGCCATACCTGCTATTGAAGAAGTCAATATTTTCAAGGAGGATGTAGTTATTCAGTTCATAAACCCCAAAGGTACATGTAACTGCCATTGAAAATGTGCAATATTCCCCTCTTTCAACTGTTGGCTCTTTGATTAACATTTTCTTCTGAATATCAGTGCAAGCCTCCATCGCTGCAAACACATGGGTTGTTAGTGGTTCTCCCCAGACTAAGAGTATGTTCCTTTTATGTCTACGATAATTAGAGACCTTTGCGTTTTTTTTTTTTTGCCTTTGATGTTACTCGTGTCTAGTAGTCAATTTTTTATTTTTCATTTTAAACTTCTTCTGGGCGCTGATTATTTATTAAGAGTAGTATCTGATCGCTTCTGTATGATTCGGTTCTCCAGAATTGCAGGATATTCTTCCCCAAATTATTCACCAATTAGGTACTGACTGCTCCTTATTTAGCTTTGGATTGTATACTTCGGATTCAAATGCAGGGAACTAATTGGGATGATGTCTTGGTTGTTTGTTTCTTTCCAATACTTTTCAGGTCCCGATAACTTGGAGAATTTGAAAAAGTTGGCTGAGCAGTTCCAGAAACAAGCACCTGGTGCTGGCGCAGCTGATGCAATGGGTACCATACCTGGACAAGAGGATGACGATGAAGTGCCAGATCTTGTGCCGGGAGAGACATTTGAGGCTGCTGCAGAAAAGGGTCATTGTTAGTCACTTTCTCTTGTATTTCTTATATTTTGAGTGACAAGATCGCTTTTGCAATTAGTTTAATTGCTTGTTTGATGTTCATTTTAGAGAACTCGCATGATTGTTACACTTGCTGGTCCCCGGAGTAGTTTGATTTACTTTGCCTTGTTCTTGTTGTCATGGGTGTAATACAGTGAGGCCTACCTTTCCTTTTTGCTAGCTTTTTCATTTCAAAATCTTTAACCAAGGGTGGACTGCAGAATATTTTTGGTATGGTAGGAAGAATCAAGTACAAAGACCATCACTATGAGGTGTGATGAACTTCAATTTTAGAGTAATCCCGGATGCAACTTTACTTTAAGCATAGGTTGCAGTCTACTTTCTCTATGGTGGATGGGTTTTTGTTTGTGAATGACCGGTATATCCAGCACAAATAGTGTTTCATTTCCTTCAAGGCCTAATATTTTCATCATGTTAGTCTCTCCATTTGCCAGATTATGATGAATGTAATCTCACATAATATGATAGTTTGCAGCGCCGAGGAACTCGCTGGCCTTCTGGAATGGTATAATTCCTCGTTAAAATATTGTGAAAGCAATGTTTAAAATGATTGAAATATGTAAATCAAAGGGTCAATATTCTACCTCTTTTTTCTTTTTCAGTTGGTATATAGGGCAGCAATATATGTGAATCGATATATACATAAAACTGCTTGAGAACCTCATTGTATTAGATGCCAGATTAGATCAATTAGCTTTCCGGACTTGGATCAACATTCACCAGCCATTGGATCCTCCAAAATCAATCGCCAGGAACTATATTAATGTACTCTTCTTATAATGTTCCAAGACTAACGAAACATCTTACGTGTTGGTTACGAACTAATAAAATAAAATCAACCAACAGTAAAAAAAATCACAGCAGAAATCATCTGATCGGACAACAGATATCAGGTATTTCTCCATAGTTTGTATTTATATGTGTTTGAATACATACATCTAACACTATCTTTACCCATCCTGGAAATCCAAGTTAGGCAAATAAAAGCAGAAAATCCACTCTTACCCCGTCCACATAAAATGAGATTAGGAACAACACCAAATGGCAGAAAGAAAGACTGATGAATAAAAACAAATTTAAAATAAATATATTCATGCAACGACCTGAAACACTAATGGCAATAATAATACCATTTGGTCATGAGCAACAAAAGAAGAGAATATTTGCCATTTATGCGTAACAGGTTCAAAATTTTGTACTTGTTTCAGTATAATTCCAATTGCTAGCAATTCATCATGGTTGAGAATTATAAGAGCATAGGTCCGCCAACACCCAGGTGATTCAGCATCCAATTTTAATAGGCCTCCCTCGACATTGCTAATCATCAAACGATCAACAAAACATTACATTAGAGCTCCCCAGCCAGCATCGGAAATGACAACCTATTGAAAAACACACATAGTCAGCTGCAAAACTCCAACAGAAAGAGCAAAAACCTTGAAAATAAGAGAGGAAACTGATAAAGCTTCCGAAGGAAAAACCCAACAGTAAATTCATTGTATATTCCAGTTTCTAACAGTAATTGATATGGATTCTAAAGCGAACCCAATCACCAAATCAAGGCTAACAAACATTGTTAAGAGCCTGAAGTTGCAAATAAGCAAACAAAAAGCAAAAGACTCCGCTTAGGAGCTGCGAAGGACGCTGCGTCTACAAAATCTCTGCAATATCGTAACATTAGAAGACCTGGTACCAGTAGGTGCAATACTACATTATAGCACCGTATAACAACAAATCCAAGGAATAGAAACTGGATGTACATAAACAGCCATATTGTGATAATTATATCCCCAGGAACAACATGCTGGATATCTAAACTGCGACCTTCTGATATATTACTCATACAGCATGAGAAAATGGGCCATAGAAGTATCCTACAGTTCTGTAAGCTTCAAAACCTTAATTTTGGGAACCACATTACCAAGAGGTGCTAATAGCATCACACAGGCAACGATGATCAGTAATCTTCACTCATCATTTCCTCCTAGAAACCAAATGGCAAGTTTTCTGTTACTTGTCAGCTAAACGCCTCCTAGAAATCAGCATTGCACATACTAACCTCATATGCCTAGAAGTTCTATTATTTTCCTCTCAGGGAAGGATAGGATGGCACCCATTATATCAAACAAAAGCATCACAATCAGATAACAAATAACCCCTCACCCTGCCTCCCTCCAACAACAACAACAACAACAACCAAAAAAAAAAAGAGAAGAGAGAGAGAATGAAAGAAGAACGACAGCAATCAGTTTGATGGTCATCATATCAATCCAATGCAAAGCCTCCAAAAATATCTTTTAAAGCTAACTACTTACTTGACATTATTACCACCATCATCATCATTATTAATAGAATTAATACAACTTTTTTCTGAGTTACATTTCGTATATAGGCCAAATAATGCAATTTACAAGATCAGTTGCCAGTGTTTAACAACAGCATGCAACGCTCACTCAAAATACAAGTAACACCAAATATTGACTAGCCAAAGTACTAGTGCCAAACTGTGGAATCTTACATTCTAAGCAAAAGAAACCTAGACCGGAGTAGGGAGAGTACTACTAATAGGTTTAGCTAATTAGTTTTAGACATAAAAGATCTTGAGGCAGGCCTAAGTTAATGCCATTCCTTGCGATCTCTATGCATTGATAACTGCCCTGGTTTTGGTAATGCTAGCCTGTCAACTTTGGCTAGTATCTGTCCCAATATAACGCATATCGAGCTTAATATGCTTACTGGTGTAACTGATGAGGGCATTCTCCCCCTTTCATTTCACTTTTCATTTTCAACAACCCTAATTGCAAAAAATCAAAAACTCCTCTCCAGCTCTCTAAAGTTCTGCGCAGCCGTAACCTCCTCTTTCCCCCTGCCCCTTTTCCAATCCAGCTCCAGGCCTCCACGGCTCCACCTGCTTCGCGTCTGCCGTCTGGTGCCTCCACCTGCTTTGCGTCTGCCGTCTGGTGCCTCCACCTGCTTCGCGTCTGCCGTCGGTAATATTGCACAGGTAAAAGGGAGTTTTCTCCATGGCTGACTAACTTTGAAATTTGTAGATAAGAAGAGGAAATATTCTCTTTAGGTCTCAACCCTTTTTATTTTGGTGTTTTCTTCTCAAACCAACTCCAGATCTCTGCAAAAATAGTCCCAAGTCTTAAATTATTGTGTTGCTTTTGTGTATTTACGATCTCTGTTGAGTTGGGTTTTTTGGGTTCTTTCTAGTTTGTTCTTTTTTGGCACAATCTGATATTCTGATGTGCATGTGCGTAAAAAAATATCATTATCACCTTGCGTCTTGTTGTCATTAAACTGCCTTCTACTTGCTCCAAATATAGGTTAAAAAAAACATAAAAATAGGCTTGGAGATGACATTGCCATATAAAAAAGGTATAAGAATGAAATCGAAGGCAGTGGTTGGATGTTACTTAATTTGATAGTAGTCGATGTTTCTTTAATTGGATGTTACTTAATTTGATAGTGTACACTTGATTAGTAGGGGTTCAATCCTGACCGAGTCAATAGCGGTTGCAAACTTGAAATTCCAAGTGCCGACCTCAATCAGTGTTAGAACTTTGTGAATGATTTGAAGCCAGCATATTGACCTACAGAACAAGACTTAATCAAAACACTATGTCCAGTTATTTTGGGTGAGTTTTGAGCAGGAACCTGAACAAACTCCATGTTACCTTAATGATATCCCATGGAGACGCAGGCCGACGCGAGCCTGCTAGCACGGCCATATGGAAGTGCTGTTGGAAAAAAAGAAAAAAAAAAGGATTGTAACTCAAGGCATATATAGTATGAGAACATAAGAATAAAGCTATGTGCGAAACATATTCCGGCCAGTTTCTTATTACCTTCAGCTTGTAAATGCTAGAACCTAAAAGATATGGCCAGTTTCTTACTGCAATTTGATTTTATGTGATATTCATAACTATTTCTTGCTTGTGTTTTGGTATGTGTTTGATTCCAAAATGTGTTCCTTTTGTTTTGTTTCTTAAGATGTCAAGTGAACCTACTCCGACTTCAAGCTCAAGATCGATACAAAATAATGAGGTGTTGGATATAGACAAAGACGTTGACGAGGGGGAAACAGAAGGATCTCCATTGGTCAAAAGAGCAAAAAAATTGACGTCGGCGGTATGGAATGAGATGACAAGAACCGCCACAAGTAGTGGTGCATATGTAGCTCAATGCTCTTGGTGCAATAAACAATTTGACGGTAAAAGCTCAAAAGGTACCACTCATTTGAGTAATCACTTGAAAACTTGCATTCAAAAGAAGTTTAGGATGAGAGGACAAACTACTATTCAAGTGGCTAAAAATTCTGAAACTGGAAAAGTTGAAGCAAAGCCTTACAAATTTGATCCTCAAAAAAGTAGGATGGACTTGGCAGTAGCTATAGTCAAACATGATTACCCCTTTAACATGGGTGAGCATGAGTTTTTTGAGTATTTTCTGCATGGTTTAAATCTGAATTTTAAGCTTATGTCTCGAAATACACTCCGTTCTGATGTGTTGAGTTTGTACAAGCTAGAGAAGGATAAACTCTATAAATTCTTGGATGGACAAACTTCTAGAGTGACACTAACCACTGATATGTGGACATCTGATCATTCCAATGTTGCATATGCATGCTTGACTTGTCATTTCATTAATGACAAATGGGAGTTGAAGAAAAAGATAATTGCATTTAGGAATGTTCCATATCCACATGATGGTGAAACTTTATTCCGATTTGTTTGTGATCTTCTCATGGAGTGGAACTTGGATAAGAAATTATTTTCTGTGGTTGTTGATAATGCTTCTTCAAATGATTCTATGGTTAGACTTTTGAAGTCATGGTTGGTTGAAAAGTGTAGGCTTCCGTTAAGTGGAGAGTTATTTCATGTGCGTTGTAGTGTTCACATACTTAACTTAGTTGTTCAAGACGGTTTGAAAATGATTTCTGGATTGATATCTAAGCTTAGGGAAACTTGTAGATATTTGAAACATTCTCCTTATGGTAATCAGAGGTTTGAAAATGCAAAGCAACAATGTAAATTGCAAAGTAAGATAAAGGTGGCAAGTGATACCCCAACTAGATGGAATTCCACTTTTTTGATGCTTGACACTAGTTTACCTTTGAGAGAAGCACTTGATAGGCTTGCTCAAATGGACCAAAACTATAAGTTTTGTCCAAGTGAAGATGAATGGAGAGTTGCTATTGTTATTCATGCTTGCTTGAAGGTGTTCTATGACGCTACTCATCATTTTAGTGGTACTCATCTTCCTACCTCTAATGTGTTTTTCCCGGATGTATGCAAAATTCAATTGAAGCTGAATGAATGGGAGAAAAGTGATATTGATTTTCTTAGGAATATGGCTAGTCCAATGAGGATAAAATTTGATAAATATTGTGAAGAGTGTTCTTTGGTGTTGGCAATTGCTGTGGTGTTGGATCCTAGGTTTAAGATGGACTTGGTTGAGTTTTACTACAATGCTCTTTATGGTGATGAAGCATATTATTACATTGCTAGAGTGAGAACTTCTTTTACGAATTTGTACATTGAGTATGATGGTGAAATGGGCTCAAAAGATGCGGGTGATATTGGAGACAATTCTTCAACTTCCGATGCTAGATCTCAATCTTCCACAAGATTAGATGACTTCAATGATTTTGATGAGTGGTATAAGAAAACTCGATCTTCACCACTCACAATCTATCAAAAGTCCGAGATAGACCAATACTTGGACGAACCGGTGTTTCCTAGAAACGATAATTTTCTCATTTTGGAGTGGTGGAAATCAAATTCGCCTAAGTATCCTACCTTAGGGAAAATGGCTCGGGATGTCTTAGCCGTTCCGGCTACAACTGTTGCATCGGAGTCCGCATTCAGTGTTGGAGGAAGAGTAATTGACGAATCACGAGCTTTATTGTTACCTGATATTGTTGAGGCATTGGTTACCACACAGGATTGGATTGAGTCACGAAGAAAGAAAAGTAAATCTTCTATTTCTTATTCCTTATATCTTTTCTTTGGTATTACTTATTCATGTTTATTTTATTTTAGGATATTGATTGAATTTTGTTTTGTTGTAGACTTGGATGATGTTGGTGAAAGCACTTCCGGTTCCGGAGCACAAATGTGAACTTTGATTTGGAGCACAAATGTAAACTCACTTGGTGAATTCTTGTGGTGAACTTTGATTTTTTTTTTTTAACTTGGTTGGTGAACTTTGTGTTGTAAACTCGGTTGGTGAACTTTGTGTTGTTGTAAACTAAGTTGGTGTTTTTATAATTTTATGTAATGCTAGTTCTACTAAAGTTGGTTTTTGTTGCCGAATTCGAATTCGGATATCCGGATTCGGATATTCGAACAAATTTGAAATAGATATAATACGGATTCGGATATCCGGCACCGAATTCGAATCCGAACAAATTCGAATTCGGATGACTTCCTAAATATCCGTCCGGATTCGGATACGAATTCGGATATAGTTAGACAAAAACGAATTCGAATACGGATACTGTGTTACCGTATTCGTTTTATCCGTTTGACATCCCTAAGTGTGATGATGAAATCTTGGATTCCTTTGTCTCCAAACACCATATACCGCAGCTATCAATCCAAAATATACCGGTTGCTTTTAGAACTTCGATTTTCAGTTATTGTCAACCAACCAATCCAACACAACTTGGCAAGTGTTAACCTTGTCCTTGCACAGTAATTGCTTCAAAACCGCTTTCCAGACATAGGTTGAGTACGAACATTCAAAGAACAGATGGTTGTGGTCATCGCCATTCCTGCCACAGAAAATGCAACTATTAGTTTGGATCAAACCTTAGAATAAAAGTGTCTTGAGTACTCATCCTCTTTCAACATGTAAGTCAAAGAATGATTGCATATCTTGGAAGATGATGGGTACTCCATACAACTTTGTCCCAAGTTATCACAGGAGCCTGTTGTTCCAAAGCCTCAGCTGCACTTTTAATTGAAAATTTGCTTGCAATTAGCCACTTCCATGCGTCTTGATCTTTATGGGCGATTTCTCTGCATGCTTGAAAGAAATTGATCACCTGATTGTTCCATCCGCGTCCATATTGAAGGTTCCATTCCATTGGTTTCCATTCAAAATTTGTGAAACTCTTGCATCCAGGGCTTATGCTTATTTTCTTTGTAATTTTAGGTATTTATCCCCCAGAATACCCCAACGATGCCAGGAGTCCTTCCAAAATGAGCTCATCTCACCATTTCTAATGATCTTCTTTATGTCCACGTCCAGGAATCAGTTTGTTTTTGTTTACAACAACAACAACAACATTACCTCATTGTCTTAGAGGCTCCCACCTATGGCGGGGTACGGAGGGGTTGTATGTACGCAACTATACCCATGTGTTAGAAACACACAGAAGTTGTTTCCCGACGACCCATAATGATGCACCAAGCTGTGTCGATCAACTGCTACTTCACAATATAAGAAGTGCAGCCAATTTAGTGAGTCATTTTGCTTTATTCCATCATATTTCAAAGTCAAGGAAGAGTGTGTCCTTGACTCCATTGGAAATCGAAAGTCAATTTGTTTTTGTTTAATCTTCCAAATTGACTTCCCATTCAAGATGACTGAATGCACCCATTTGACTTATAAGCCTTCTTCGTTTTCACATATGCTCCATATAATCTTCATGATATAAGCATTGTTTACTAATCTGAGATCTGTTAGTCCAGGTCCTCCTTACTTCTTTGGCTTATTTACGGTACTCTATTCCACCTTTGCCTTTGTTGAGATACCCCAAAGAAACTTTCTTAGTATTCTTTCAATCTCTCTTATGATCTCCTTTGGCAGGAAACAAGAGGAAGTCCATTATCTGCAAACAACAAAGAAAACCGATTTGATTAGTTCGCAATCTTCTACTACGTGGAAGCTTAAAAGCAACCCTACTCTTGATCATGGTGTTTATTTTGTCAAATGGCGAAGAGCAGTCCCTATAATTTAGTCTTCCTGCAGTGATGTGGACTCCCAAATATTGCTAGAACTATTATGTGTTTTAAGTTAAAGTTTCATCATATATAAGTCAAATTAGACAAATTCAAAAGAGAGGTTGCCAGTAGTGGGTACTAACAAGCATAACTTGCTCAAAATACAAGTGGTTCCAAATTTTTCTATCCATAATCTAATGCCAATTATTGAAACTTTCCATATTCAAAAGCAAAAGATCCCCTAAAACTGAGTAGGAAGAATACTACTACTAATAATATTAAAGTTAGATGAGTAAAGTTTAGGAGCAAAATATCTTCAAATACGGGCCAAGGTTGATGGCCAGCACTACAACTACTGTTGTTGATGCTGATAAATTTTTGTAAATTCCCTTGCTTTTTCTAATTTATCCTTGATAAAAGAGAGCTCATTTAAGCAAGAAAGACATATGGCTACTTCCAAAGACTGTGCATGAGTTTGAGGGATTTTTCTTTTTCAGCTTCGCTACGTCCAATTTATGGCTTGACGAGGACGGATCCTTACCAGGTGGATCAGATGTGATACAGAGACAACGCCGCTAGCCCCTCATTAAGGTTTTTTCTGGAACTTGCGAGGGGAAGGCAACGTTAGAGGCCCGGGGCTACTGCCCTGGGGAAAACCGTCCGACGCTCAAGTCGGTTGTGCATAATTGTATGAATTTGAGTTGCAAGAGGAGGTTGAAAACAACCTGGAATGTGCTCTCTTTTTAGAGAGAGTGGCTGTTTTAGCTGGGAAGAGCTGTATTGAGCCTTAGTGAGCTTAGACTGGCTTGGTCCGACCTCATATGGGGGATCGCTCCTTTTATAGTGGTGGAGTAGACGTTGCATGGCAAGGAACGGTGTGATGATGACACATGGATGCCCTGTTGGCAGCTTTCGCTTGCATAGCTGCCACGTGGTGACAGATGGTTGCGCTACTGGCAGTTCCATATGCATGGTGACCACATCTTGCCACATGTCAAGCTGCATGGCCTAGGTTGCTGGCTGGCAGGTGTTTTCCCAAGCATGCCGTGGCTGAACTGAGGTGTTGCCTGAGCAATTCAGCTAAGAAACCGAGGTGGGAGTAGCATGTCTGAAGTTGGTCAAGGGAGCTCTGCCGAACTGACATGCAGGGTATTGGCGCTGGCCTTATGCCGGGCTAGCCTAAAAGATACTGGCCTTAGCTTCTTGCCGAGCTGATCTGAGGTAAGCTATGAGTTGATCTGGTCACTCTTTAGTTGTGCTGGACTGGAGAGTTCTTGACTAAAAGGTGCTGCCCTTAAACCTCTGGCCGAGCTGGACTGTCATGCTAGGGACGTGCTGATCTGGATCTTCTTGGTCGTGGCCGATCTGAACTGGTCAAGGCCCGTTGAAAAGTTCGCCCTCTAGGTAGAGCAAGCTTGCTAGCTCGAAGGACGGAATAAAGCTGGATTGGCCAAGTTGACTTGAGCTGCGGCCAATAGTGGGGTCCGGTACCGTTGACTGTTACCGACCGAGGTGAAATTACTTGTCATGTCCATCAGTCAGTTTTTGAGTTCGTCATTGCTAAGCTCTCTTTTCTCCCATCAATAGCCAATCCATTACTAGAATACACAATAACTGAGTCAGGTATAAGTTATCTGAGTAAAACCCATTAGCATATACTAGCCAATCCATTACTAGAATACACAACAAAAACTGAGCCATGTTAAGTTATCTGAGTAAAACCCATTAGCATAAACCACACACGTTTTTTTTGGTAAGCAAAATTTCATAGATAAGCCAAATTAGACATCTGTATAAAGATGGTTACAATAGGCAAGCAACAACAAGCAGGGCTTGCTCAAAATAAAAGACAATGCATTTTCTAACATGACCTAATCATAATCTAGTGTCAGCAAATGTAACTTGTTCAAAATACAAGTGGTTTGATACTTCACAATCATACTGCCAAGCAAAAAGCTTATCCCTTTCCAAAATAAAACTGTATACAAAGCCCTTAAGGGTTAGAAATGTTACAGCTAAGCCTAAAGCTAGAAGTTTGTAGCAAAACATATGAAAACCGCAGAGTGCTACAGCTGTAGAGACTGATGTTGAGAAGATACAAGTGGCTGTGGGAGGCCAGGGAACCCCGGGGAGACCAAAATGACATGTAAGCTGGCAGTGTTACCAAATCCATGTAAAGTACCCCAGGTACATATGACTGGAAGATTCCGAAGCCCCAACTTGATTACCCACAAAGTGGACATCTGGTAAACCCCAACAAAGCAGTAACATTCACCATGCCCTGCTTGTGCGCCAACAAAGTACTCCAGCAACAAATCCAAAGAGTAACCAACAACAGCATAGTGGACGACTGCTTTTCCACTAGTCCCACCAGAAACAGAACCAAAAATACCCTTTTCCATGCCAAATAAGAACCCCAACAAAGTCCATTTCACATCACCAAACACCCAGTAACCTTCAAATCAAGGGACCAACATAACCAAAGCCAACGGAGTGCATAGCAGAATGTACATATACCACACAGGATCATTCATAATGTTCGCGAGTAACTTTATCATCTCTACCACCCTAATGGCTGCACCCTAATACGGCCAACCATTCCATTCCGCGCAACACCCTTCTTCCCCGTCTGCATTCTCAGAATCAAGGACTTGCATTAACAACAGAAAATTAACCCTTATGCTTCCAGGAAAACTATTAAGCATAATAAGTGAAGAAATGATTTTTCTTTTCTTTTCTTTTGAGATAGTAAGTTTATAGAGCACCAAAAGTTTTTTAATAATCTACAGATTGCAGCAAGCAAGAAGAATAAGAACACCAAACTATATTGCAGCTATTGAAACGGACAGTTAGGACCTAGTAGCTGGACCAAATAGATGAAAGAACGAAAGCTGTTGTCTTGCTATTATTCTACTGAGTTGGACGTTTAGTAGTCACAACAACAACACTCAAGCCTTTCTTCTACTATATGAGGTCGGTTAATAGATCAATCATTACTCTCGCGTTTTATTTATTTGATTTTTTGAGCCATAGTCTCCTCCTTGTATGTCTCCTAATACCTAATGCGTAATATACCTCTTTAGAATGCAGTTCTTTTCAAAATATCATATCATCTCAACCGTGATTCCGGCCTAAGTACCTAAAATTATCACTTAAATCTTATACCATCTACATGACATTGGCTACATGACTCAACTGTCTGCAATATGCTCTATCACCGATTGTATGCTTCTGAATTGTCATATGAGACATATCGTTCTTTATTGTCTCTCTTCATGTCTTCTTTGGTCTCCTCCCCATTTAACATGCACCTTATTCATTGTCTCGCACTGCCTAACATGTGCATATGTAGTACGTCTTTGCATATGTTCATACCATCTTAACCTTGGCTCTCTCATCCATAGGAGCCACTCTAGCCTTTTTCCTTACATGTTTATTTCTTATTTTAGCCTTCCTTGTATCCCCTCACATCCATCTTAACATTCTAATTTTCGCAACTCGCATCCTTTGTTTATGTTCATAATTGACTGTCCAACATTCAGACCTGTATAGCAATAGGAGTCTTACTGTAAAACTTTCTTTTAAGATTTAAAGATACTTTCCTATCACAAAGAAGAACTGAAGTACCTCTCCACTTTAACCACCCCACTTATGCCCTATGGTTTACATCATTGTCGATTCCTTTGCGTTTCTGTAATATAGATCCTAAATAGCTAAAACTATTACCATGGCGATCCGGACATCGAATGGTCCTATTAAAAATACACTGATAATTCTGCAAAGCGGTTCACAGTTTTGACCAAATAGTGTGGTACAACACAATTTATCAGCATCCTTCATATGTCATCAACTCATCGACAGACCAATATGAAACGAAATATGAATTGGAATAACAAGTTGAAATATCTCTAAAACAAGCAATTAAATAGCAAACTAAAGAACAACAATCTGCATGTCTGTCAAAACAATCACGTAGCATTCTCAAGCTGCAAGGAAAAACTGCAGTGGTTAAATTTTCCGAAGAGCTGCTTCAACACAAAAACAGCCAATGCAAGTATTTGCTTGTGCAGTAGTAGAATTTACAACTGAAAATGCCAAAAAAAAAAAAAAAGAGTAAATAAACCAACATTTAGTCTAGCTTGAGTCATTTCTTGGCTGCCTACTAGAATCTGGTCCACCATCCTGCCTTGCTGATCCAAGCCCTCCCAACGGCCAGGGCAGTGAGATTGTGAACTGTCTCCCCCTCATCCTCTGCCCCCTTTGATTTTCTCCAGAACTCTCTGGCCTATAATCAGTAGAACTACCAGAAAGGGCTCTAGCTTGCTGCTCATAATCAGGATCATCTGTGGGCAACTCATAACGACAAACCGGGCACGAATTGTGCAATTCCAACCAAGGAAGAAGACATTCCTTATGATAAACGTGCTTGCAGGGCATCTGCTTTACCTCGGTACCCAACTCAAAATCATCCTTACAAACAGCACACTGCATCAGCTCAGATTTTAACATCTCTTCATTCACCTTCAAGTCTGGCAGCCTTTCCACCGCGCTTTTTGAGGCAGGCGGTGTCCCATAACGATTTGGATCATTCTCAGCTAACTGCTGAATCAATTCCTCCAAGCCAGGGCCAAGAAAATAATCCCCTAAATTCCCCGGCGTAAATAGACCAGGCCCACTACCTCCCTGAAATCCGTCAACGACGAACCTAAAGTTAACCCCACGGGCCCGGTGACCGGCTAGCTGGCCAATGACATAGCTAAGCGGATCAAAATCATCCGGCCCGAAAGGTGACCTTTGGGCAGGGTTTGATCCTTGGGCGAAAAAGGAAGAGGGAGACGGTGCGAAAGGAGAAGAGCTGGAAAAAATGGCGGTGAGGAAGGCGTTGAAATCCTCATCTATTGCTGCAGAAGGGTTACGGTCGGGGTTTTCAAATTCTTCGACGAAACCAGATTGACAACTGGGGCAGAGAATATCGCCTCCGGCAGAAGGGGTGATGATGACATTTCGGTTGCATTGGTGGCAAAAGTATAGCTGAGGGATGTCTTCGACGAGAGTGGTTCCAGCGGAAGACATGGTTGAAGAAGAGAAAGAAGATTTTGTCGGGTAAAAGTAAGTGCAACTAAAAGGAATAAGGAGATTTTATAATTAAAAAAAAGAAAAGAAAAGGAGATGACTAGCAGTGATTATCCGTAAATCCAGGTAAATATCCGACTCCGATTTACCTATAGCCTCAAAGTTTTTTTTTTTTGGCTTTTAGTTAATAACCACGTCATCTACAAATAAATTGTTTAGCTACTCTTTTAAACACACCCATTAAAAGTATTTACTAATAATTAAAAATATTTTTCTTCAATATAAAAAGCTCCTGCTGACCCACTACAAGACTTTGCCAAAGATGAAATTACAGATGATCGGTCCCCTAGGTTGGTTTGGGTCATTTCTAGATTGGCGAGGCTACAATCACACTTTGTAGCTGTGTTGCTTGGCCTTCGTATCAACGGTGATGTCGTTATTGGCCATAAGCCTTCAGATACACCAGCGTATTGGCACCAGCTATGCACCGAGTGCATTGGATATATTCCGGATATGCCTGATATAACAGACAACCATGTATGAGGAAGAAGTTCATGAAGAGGTTTATCGAGATGATCATGCCAGAACACCCATCTAATAAGCAGATTCAGTAGAGGACAAGGGCGCACAGCTTCTCCTTGATGTCAAGTGTGATGCGACTGAAAGAACTCCTCATGTCAACTGGTCTACCTCTACATACTTCATGACCTCGACCGTGCACGTAGATATTCATGGGACAGCGTTGTCACCCTCGCGTGCTTGTATCATAACATATGCAAGGACTTTCATGCGAAGACAAGGGATGGAGGGGTATTAGATTGTGAAGCCATTATAGCAGCTGCAGTTCTGGATGTGGAAGATTTTTGCTATCTTCCGTCCATGCCGCGTCGGGAGTCTGATGATGAAGGCTAACGCGCATCGTGCAGCCTGGTGGTTTAGTGACCTCAGCTTCTTGAAGGTTCATTGTCACACAATGGATGCTGCATGCGATCTGCACGACAGTCTAGCAGAAGAGATTTTTCGTGAGTTCTTTAAAGTCCAGACGTTATTCCGAGCTTGCTACGAGTGTGCACCCAGGACGAGCATCCGTGGACTGGTCAGTTGCCATTACTGTTGTGGCATATTGCTGAGCATTACCTACCTCACAGAGTGATCAGGCATTTTAGGCTGACGCAGGAGGTGCCACCTAGGTTCGTCGACATGGGAGTTGTCATCCATCAGATGGTAGGGAGGATGGAAAACTTTGACTACGCACGCTATATTCTTAGAGCAGTGGGACAACCTAGTGCATCATGTATGGTACAAACTCCAGACACTCTTGAAGCTTGGTCGTCTTCACGTGAAGCACGTAGACGACGACGGTTTCTGTGGTTCTAGTTTTAATCTCATATAGCTGGTATGTATACATCTTTTGTTTCATTTAATTGTGTCATTGTAACGTAGATGTGTACTGATTTTTCTATTATTTAAATTTTAGACACACTGTCTTAGTAGGATTTACCATCATGCGGCATCAATCGGAGACGAGATAATCATGGAGATTGCATCATATGGGCTCATAGAGGAGGGCTCATACATCTTCTATTGTAGAGGCCTCCAGTAGAGGCCATCCAACAGACTACGGATGCGTAATATCTGCAGTTTGTCATAGGGATCGTCATCTACGCATACGTACGCTAGAGGCACTGGAGGGTCATAGTCGGCCAGTTCATCAGAGCATGCACACGTAGGAGGATGGTCACAACAGCACACATCATTCCTCACATCAACTGTCGATAGCAGACATACATTTGGTAAGGATAATGATATTGGCATTTTCGATTATCTATCCCCTTCCGCTTCTGACGACAATCCATTTGCCAGAAATCTAAAGCGTGAGAAAGAGCAGACAGCGATGCAGATATCGATTACATCTCGGAGACTTGAAAAACTACCATCACAGTCGCAACCCGATATGCCGCCATCGTAGTCGCAACCATCGTCTCACTATCAGATGATCTAGGTCCATCTAGACGTAGTGTAGTTGCTCACTGGCGACCTATACATTACGTGTCGTTGTTTTACCGGTGGGAGCCTCAGGAAAAAAATTGTTTTTTTCAATTTAATTTTATTTAAAATATATTTTTTATATAAACATGTCCGAAAAAAGTACACACAAATACTGACTTGTCATTTTATTTGAATACGTTGTCAAACAAATTATGTAATATTAAAATACTATGTTTCGATAAAAATTACGTGCTGACACACACAAGTCAACACACAATCGTAAAGTTAAACTGGGAAAACAATTCATGTGTTTTTGGATGAAGACTGGATACTAAAAGAAAAGAGAAAAAAAAGAACATTCCACGCCTTTGTTTTGCGGGCCGCTTGATTCGCTGCTGGAACTGCATTCCCTTATATTTTACTAGAAAACCCTGAGATAATACACAGAAAATTTAGCCATGGCTTCAGTGTCGTACAAGAAATACGAGATCAGGAAAAGGAACCCAAATCCCAAATCCTCTGCTTTAATAGTAATCGATATGCAAAACTATTTCAATTCCATGGCTGACCCAATTCTATCAGCTACCAACTCCACAATAAACATTTGCAGGCTTGCTTCCATTCCTATAATATTCACACGCCACTCCCATAACTCCCCTCAAGACTATGGCATGCTTTATGAGTGGTGGGATGGCCATCTGATCATCGACGGCTCGCCGGAGGCTGACCTTATTTCTCACTTGCACAGAACCCCTAGCGATTTGGTTGTCCCAAAAAACACATACAGTGCTTTCAAAGGTATTACAGGAATATAAACCCGCTGAAAAGATTTTACGATTGATTTTCTTTCGTTCCTTTTTTTTGCTCCCTCTTCCAGTTTAGTTAATCGGACTACATAAGTTTTTGACCGAGTTATATTTCTGCTATGCAGTCTATGTTTGATTCTGTACAGCACCTTCTTGTTTCCAGTTTGCTTTCTAGCCGTTGTAGATTCTTATAGTTATACTTTGTGTCTTTATGTTGATATATTGCTGTTGAATGTGATGTGAATTAAGTGCAATGTTTGTTTTGATAAAGATGGTTGCTTTTGGATTTCTCTTCTTCAGAACTCTTGTTGATTATTTCTCTTTAGGATCATAGAGTTTTGGGGTCTAATCAATTATTCTTGAAGGAACTTTACATTTTTGCAAGTAGATGGTCGAATGCTAGAGGTCCAAAATGTTTTTCAAACGGCATTCTTAATAATGTTTATGAGCTTTAATACTACAAAAAAGTTGAGAAGTTCTTTTTTCCCTTTTTCGAATTTCTCTAGCATAGTCAAAGGATGATATAGCTTGTAACATAAAACTCTTAATTTAGTGTACACAAATTCATGAAGAAATGTGTCTTTCTAGATACAAATTTGGATGTAAAGCTGAAGGAGATGGGAGTGGAGGAGGTTATCGTGGCAGGGGTAATGACCAACCTATGCTGTGAGACCACGGCTAGAGAGGCTTTTATCAGAGGTTTCAGGGTGTTTTTCTCGACAGATGCAACGGCAACTTCATCCCAAGAGTTGCATGAGGCCTCCCTCAAGAACATGGCTTATGGCTTTGCCTATTTGGTTGACTGCAAAAGGCTTCAAGATGCATTCTCCAAATCTTGAATGCTGAGCATTTGGACTCCTCTTCCTTTTCTCAAGAGTGTTTTGGTTTGAAACTGCAACTTGGTTCTAATGAAATTATTAATTTTCCTTTCATAGTTTAGCGTATGTTTTGCATCACTGCACCAAGTTAATGAAAGCAGATTCTGTTTTGTGTATGATGTCCTTGGGGGAAAACTAGTACATATCCGGATGTGGGCTGTAAGAGTTATTTTGAGTTAATCTTCACGTTCAGATGTATTTTGTTGAGAACTTTTAGTTCAGGTAGATTTCATGTTCTTCTGTATAAAGAAGCATTTTGTGATATCTCAGCACCTTATAAATTAGGCCCTTGGGGACAAGCAGGATTCACAGACATATAACTCAAACTCATATTTCACTAATGCTGCTCTTTTGATTTGCAAAGCTCCTTATAAATAAATAATGAACCTCTAACTTTAATCGCCACATTCAGTAATGAAGTGGACACATGGACTAAGGTTTGTGAGATTTGCTGGCGTCCTTTTGGGGATCACTTTAGTTAATGTTTCCAGAGGGGTGCTGGATAAAGTTACTTCCATTTTTAGCATGCTTTGGGAAATCATGTAAAAGAGCAAGAGAAAGTTGGAGGAATAGAACTTAATTAACAGCCATCTCGAGCTTCTTAATTTGATCTTTACTTTCCAGTATCCTTTTCCTCAATGTGATTATGTTTGCTTCTTTCCTGATCTGGGGAAAAGAAAACTAATACCACACTGCCTTTCTTTTTCTTTTTTCTTTTGGCAGTGAGGCAAATGTAAGACCGAAGAAATTCTGTATATGATTTTCAAAAGGGAGAAGAAGGCAATTTCTGGTTATCCAAGAAATGTCTAACAATCTGCAGCGCTTGCTTAGGTTTAAATGTTGGAACTTGATGACCAGCTCCTCGTATGGTGACAAACATCAATCCATCATACTCCACTGTCCATCCACCAACCTATTATTGTTTCCAAATCAAACAGTCAATTTGTTTTGCTTTCAGATGTGAACAAAGTATAAATTTGTGTATTTTTATATACTTGTCCAGACTTAAATTGTGAGGAGGAAAATAACAATAAGCATCCTGATACATGACCTGCTTTTTGAATGTGTACCAAGGAGTCCAGTCTTGTGTGATATTAAGACCAAGCTTTTTAAGGGTCAACCTTGTAGCTGTTACTGGTATTCTTCCATCAGTATCACCACTGCTTGCAGAGAAGGCAGAAGAATTAAAGATACTAAAGTAATGGTTCCTATAATCCCTCAAACTAACAATTCTCAGATCTGAGTTCTAAAATAAATGACGTTTCCAGGTTACCTAAATACCCAAACGCGTAAACCACCATTAATGAGTTTTCTGATGACTGGGAGCAATGAGGCTGGTGCATCTTGCCAGAATGTTATGTTGTCACTGCATAACAATACAATGATTAAATAAATGATCAAGTACATTTTCTACTAAAACAAATGACCACACTTTTCTGTACGATTTGGGAACTAAATTGTTTTTCTATCTGAGGATGGGTACATCATTTGACATTGGTTTACCTGCAGTGAGTCCATGGATAAGGAATTTCTGTGACATTGGCATGTAGGGCATGTTGAACATCTGGCCTATTTAGATATATCTCAGTGTAGTCTGATAAGCACGGGTCATAACCCGCTGGCCTTTTGTGCCATTCATCCTGCAAGTGAAGTGCTATGTTAAACAACCAACATGTATCCTCATATAGTTTGTTTTGGCTTAGAAAATTGTTGTCAAACTTACGAATTTGGAAAATAACCGTGGAGAGGTTCCTTGAATCATCCGAAGTTTTCTGCTTCTAGTGGAATTGCTTTCAGCACAAGTTGGAGCATATAAGCTGTACATGTCTATGATCTTGTAAACATCAAAGTACTTGTTCAGCGATTGGTTGCAGTCATGTGATACATTTTCTTTGCTGAAGTTGCATTTAGCCTTGATATCTTCGTATAGATTATTGGATATCACTGCATGATCCCATGCGTAGTCGATCATTCCTGTTTGATCTGTTTCATCATCCATAAGTGCATTTCCCACCTGCATTTTTGTTGCACAAATATACATAATGTAGTTAGCAACGAATCATTATTCCGGTGACGAATTGGGCTTCTGATTTTGCTCACCATGAAACCTTTGAAGTTAATGTATCTCTCCTTGGAAACAATCTTGTTATTATCGTAGATTGCCTCTGCTAACTGAGGCACATAATGCCCTGAAAGGTCAAAAAATAGGGACTCAATCAAGAACCCATAAAGATGTGAATATTGGTTCTGGTCTAAAGATTCTAAAACTGTTTTGAAGAGTGAGTTGTAGGGATAGAGGATTGTCACGTGTAAAATATGCATATAAGATAGTTGCATTACCTGCATAGCTCTCCCCTGCAATGTAAAAATCATGCTGCTTAAACTGTGGGAACCTTTGAAACCAGTTGACAAGAAAATTATAGGAATCTTGAGCTGCAGAATGTGTAAGAGAGCCACGTTGTTTAGCAAACATACAAAGGAGAGCAATGGAAAGTTTTGGGGAGAAAAAAAGGCCAAATGACCTGTGATGGAATCACCAAGCTGCTTGATATCAGTAGATGTGTTGGTGTATGAAAATCCCACTCCAACAGGGGATTCAAGGAAGAGCAAGTTTGCGGCTGAGAGAAAGGAATGATCAAAAGAGTAAACAGGTAAGTTTTGCTATTGAAGAAAGGTAGCAACATGGAAGATGATCGGCATGTTACAAGAGTAAGAGGGAGTAAACCTTTGTTCCAGCTATTGTTGTTGAACTTAAGCTCAGGTATGTTTTTCTGAGTCAAGAAAGGCCCTAATTCCTCTGCTTCACCAAATCCAATCGAAGAGCACCCTGGTCCTGGGGAAAGGAGCCAACATTGTCTTAGTTTTTAATCCCTATTTACTACTAAGAGAATATCACCAAAACTACATAATTTAGCAGCCCCACCCCTGGTCCTCTCCTCTTTTTAAAATGTGTTTGTAATTGGTCTATAATGAATATAGCACCTATGCAGGATTATTAGACAAGTTCATAATAATAGAACAACACCAACTACTCTATGTTCCTTTTTTTTTTTTAAAAGAATTTTCCATTTACGTGGCTAAGAAATGGATTCTGGATAAACTTGTTATCACATACTAGCTTTGGTAAATGGGCAAACTTATTCTCCCAATTTAGATCAATCAGTTCATATTAAAGAAGATATTCCAAGTATTCTTTTTAGAAGAATATGTGATACAAACTTATTCTCCCAATTTTGTGTGGAAAGCTATAGTCAAAACTCCTCCGGTGGTTGTTAAAAAGCACAAGGAATCCATCAACGGCAAAGAGAAACTAATCTTCAAAAGTTTAACTTGTGGTAAAGCCAGCTATTTAGTTAGAATATGACCTTTTCTATGTAACCAAATTCGTCAGGGAGAGACGATGAACGTAACAAGAAAAGCCTGCTGCTAAAAAGTGCAAGAAACACAAAGAAAACTAACTTGACGGTACTTTTCTGCTACAACAAACTGAAAACTAAAGTTGCTTTTTCTATCGTTGGAAATTCTTTTGTTAAATATGTGTGTGTAGGTGTGTAAGAAACAAACATATAGACAATTATTATTTTTTATTTTTATAAGCTTTATAATATCTTTATTTTTTATATTATTTTGGCCACATATTCTGGGTGTGCCATTGGGAATAATTCTACAATAATGAAATACACGCATTAATAATCTATGATGATTTTAATAAACCGGATAATGGCATATCAACATATGTCATTATTGTTACACCGATTAGAGGTTAATTATGTTTTCTATTTATACTTCCTCTTATCCTCCTGCCTGTCGAACGAAAAGTTTTAAGAGTAACGCACATTTTGTTATTAAGAGGAATGCACATTAATGAAGAGGAGATAAAGCGATGTTTCACCTAATTTTGGCACCTTTCAAGATAAGTGAATCGTATTGGTACCAACTTACAAAACTTACCCTTTTCAATTGACTATACCACTTAATCATCTTATAAAGTAAGGGCAAAGTACTTGACCTACCCCTTCCCATTTGGAATGGGTTCACACCATGGCTCCCACAAGTTGTGTATTTCCATCTGACCTCCAACCAACAAGCTACCACAATATTTATCACCCTACCAAATTTATTACTTCCACATAGTAAAGTAGAGGACTTGCATTATGTGATATCGCTTTGAAGACTAAGATATAATTAGTTTAGAAAGTAAGACAAAATGGTTATGTTATGTCTCTAGTAGGACCACTTTAGCTTAATTCACATAATTTGGTAGTTAGAAGAGGAAGGGCGCATGAGAATGAGAACGATGTTTTTTTTTTTTAAAAAAAGGAGAGACTGGAACCCAAATACTAGGATGGATCAAATGTTACTCAGTTGTTAAGTCTAATGGCTTTTCGCAAAGTGAGAGCGACAAGTTGTTTAAATTGAAAAAAAAAATAATACGTTAAGATAGTGAATTAACGTGCATGAAACAGACAAGAGCAAAATTAAAATAAAAGCGACAATCATTTACAAAAGGTTTCGTCTCATTGCACATTATGTGCTCTATTTCGGAAGGTTACGTGTGGAGAAAATATAATGCTGCTGAGTCTCAACACGGAATTCTGATTTGGCCTCTCAGAAATTGAAACAAAGTTCAAAAAAATTCTCAAGCCATGAGTCAATGAAGAAAGAAAAATAAAAAGGAAATAAGTAGATTTTTGCATACCTTGAGTTCATTCTAAAGCAAAGCTATGCATGCACTTAGTCCACATGTCAAGACACTACTCAAATGTCATTATTGTAGAGAAATGTATTGAACTATATTAAAAGGGCTATGATCACGAGTTCATATTTCAGTTACTCTTATCAATTGAATAGTTTTTTTCCTTTTCTTTTGTTTTTTTTAAAAAAAAAGACAAATGAGATATGTTGATAAGGTAGGAAGATGACAAGGTAAGAGGTAGTAAAGTCTGAAGCCCATTTCCTGCAGAAATATAGAGAAAGCTAAAGAGTTACGTGGAAAAGCTACAAACCCACCCCTAAAATATCCTTATGTAATGCCACCGCCTAGCTAGCAAGTTTTATTGCATTTAATTTGATGTAACTAAGACCCTTTGGTAACAATAATATATTAGTTTGTGAAGATTAATTTTAGTAGTTTTGAAACTCTTGTTATATAAAGTTTTTACCGTATGCATCAAATCGATACATTTAAACATGGTTAGTGATTTTCTGTAGTTAGTGATTAATTACATTACAATAAGAGGACTTGTTTCCTTAACATACACTACTTATCAATAACCATAGCAAAGGCTGTATGTTCCAAGAAACATTACACATTTGAATAATTCAAAGACGTCTTTTTAACCATAATGCAGACCCATGAAGTCCACATACTCCAAAGTATGTTACAAGAGAATTTCTAGTGGAATATGGACATCTAAAGAGAGGGAAAGGGGAAGAAAAAAGAAAAAGGAAAGGTAAGGAACAAAGAAAGAAGTTACCTCCATTAAGCCATAACAGAAGAGGTCTCTCCTCTGGCTTATGGGCAGCTTCAAAGAACCAATAGAACAGTGCTCTTCCATGAGTTTCATTGACGGTAACATAGCCTGCGTACTGCTTGAAATTCACCGGTGGCTGGCCTGGCAGCCGGACCACCTGGTCAGCCGCCTGTTGCGCCAATACCTTACGGCTGAGCTCAGTTTTCACCGGCGTTACTCTGGACCATGTCCCCACTATTTCTAAACTAAAAGTCAGCCACAAAAGATAAAATACGTGTTTAGGAAACATCCTTTCAGAATTCTATCTTTTTTGCTGCACCACCACTACTCTTTTTTGCTCTCACGGGTCTGTGTGGTCTATTTATGCATAGGGAACAATGATGATCTTTATTCCCATTATTCTTATTTTATCTCAGTTACTCTCCAAGTTGTTATTGTAATTGAAATTTGATATTTCTTCAGAAGACTGCTCTTTTTTTTCCCTTTTTTGGAAGGATATGATGAAGACTAATTTGACTTTTACATCCTCCACTATTTGAAAGTTGAAATAATAATAAGAATAATGTTGCACCCACTTATGAACAACTATACCTTGAAGCCTAGTTTTGGATATAGTAGGAATATATATTACTTCTGCTGTATTATGAAATCTTTTCGCTATTAGACGTGGTTAGTTATATCCAATAAAGTCTAGGTTAAACGACTAGAGTTGAGTTTTCAAGATTAAGAGTTCTGGCATTCATATTTTTACAAGTGTAAAATTCTTCCGACTTAATGTAATAATCAATTTCTATATATTGTATAGCTACTATACCAGTTTATTTGGTTTATTTCATGTACTAGAAGTGGTGTATTACCGTTAACGTATTCTATGTCTAAAAAAGATAGGTGGTTAGTCATAAAGAATTCAAAGTAGAAAAGAATTGGAGTAGCAGTGAGTAATGATAAATAAGAGAAATAGGCCTTGTGAACTAGACCTCCCATTCTTTCCCATATAAAAAATAGTAGCAATACACACAGAAAGATGATTGAGAGACAGATAAGATTCATCTGTTCAGTCGTTGTATATTCCTTTTACCTAAATTGCATCAAAGCATTCTTTTTTTTTTTTTTATTATCTGGAATTGTGGAAATATCATTTTTGGAAGTTTCCACAAGAAAAGATGTGTCACAATCAATGGTCGTTGCACAAAATAATGGTTTCGAGGGAATTATTTATTGGACTTCTCGAAGCTTAAACTTTACTCATCAGACTCACTCAAATCAAATGATAGTTTGGTCAATTGCTTTGAGTTGACATATTGACAACTATTTTGCTTGAGACTCATTCCATCTTAAGCGAGTATGAGGTCGTGGAACTCTTTAGTTTAATCAAGCGTATTAAGTGGCCCATGCTGATAACATTATTGCCACGTGTGGATATACATATATATATATATATGTATATGCACACGCACAGACGTCATACATATATGCACATTATACATATCTATTTCACATGATCAAGTCATTATGATGAACAGGTCTAGCTGCTCTTATCAATAGATCTTTACGAGGGACCTGCCTCCTTTCGGGGGGAAAAAAGAAAAAAAAGATGAATAGATCATGGGGAGGATGCACACTTCACCTGGAGGAGCTCGTGTGCTCCTGCCATTAGTCAGAAAAATGCATATAATTTTGCATAAT
>AP025062.1:162490-283128 GCA_036186865.1 Eustoma russellianum
ATAATAAGAATAATGTTGCACCCACTTATGAACAACTATACCTTGAAGCCTAGTTTTGGATATAGTAGGAATATATATTACTTCTGCTGTATTATGAAATCTTTTCGCTATTAGACGTGGTTAGTTATATCCAATAAAGTCTAGGTTAAACGACTAGAGTTGAGTTTTCAAGATTAAGAGTTCTGGCATTCATATTTTTACAAGTGTAAAATTCTTCCGACTTAATGTAATAATCAATTTCTATATATTGTATAGCTACTATACCAGTTTATTTGGTTTATTTCATGTACTAGAAGTGGTGTATTACCGTTAACGTATTCTATGTCTAAAAAAGATAGGTGGTTAGTCATAAAGAATTCAAAGTAGAAAAGAATTGGAGTAGCAGTGAGTAATGATAAATAAGAGAAATAGGCCTTGTGAACTAGACCTCCCATTCTTTCCCATATAAAAAATAGTAGCAATACACACAGAAAGATGATTGAGAGACAGATAAGATTCATCTGTTCAGTCGTTGTATATTCCTTTTACCTAAATTGCATCAAAGCATTCTTTTTTTTTTTTTTATTATCTGGAATTGTGGAAATATCATTTTTGGAAGTTTCCACAAGAAAAGATGTGTCACAATCAATGGTCGTTGCACAAAATAATGGTTTCGAGGGAATTATTTATTGGACTTCTCGAAGCTTAAACTTTACTCATCAGACTCACTCAAATCAAATGATAGTTTGGTCAATTGCTTTGAGTTGACATATTGACAACTATTTTGCTTGAGACTCATTCCATCTTAAGCGAGTATGAGGTCGTGGAACTCTTTAGTTTAATCAAGCGTATTAAGTGGCCCATGCTGATAACATTATTGCCACGTGTGGATATACATATATATATATGTATATGCACACGCACAGACGTCATACATATATGCACATTATACATATCTATTTCACATGATCAAGTCATTATGATGAACAGGTCTAGCTGCTCTTATCAATAGATCTTTACGAGGGACCTGCCTCCTTTCGGGGGGAAAAAAGAAAAAAAAGATGAATAGATCATGGGGAGGATGCACACTTCACCTGGAGGAGCTCGTGTGCTCCTGCCATTAGTCAGAAAAATGCATATAATTTTGCATAATAAAAAACTCTATCTAACTATAGTGCCTCTGTTGAATTAATAAATTGTATATAATGGATGGTTATTCTTTTTATGCTTCTACTAAGGCATTTTTGTAAATCTGTTATTATGTTGTTGCGGAAATTATTACAACGCGTATAAGAACTAACATTTTATAACAGTAGATGGAGAAAACTTAACTTTTGGTATAAGTAGGATTTGAAAACACCGTTGTATGGATCAGTACTGACCAAAGGACGTAGTATCTATTGTTCATTTGGATACTAGGTTACTGGTCTAATTTGCAGTGGATATCTTACGTGAAATCCGTTACAAAAACGTTACTATTTACTAGATAAGCGGATCTTGATTTGTTCATCTACTAATCCTTTAAGACTAAAACGTGGGACTTCTAAAACCGGGAATTTGGCTTTTTTTTGGTTCATGTCTTTAATCCTGGCCATACTGGATGTGTCACGTTGTGTGCTTTCTGTTTTCCTTTCTTCGGCATTGCTGTTAAGCCCACAATAATAATGTCGGACGTGAACAAACGTGAAATCTGCTGGTGGAAACAGGTACGTCATAGAAATGGTTGAGGGAAGCAGTAATGAACCAAACTGTTGGGGTTTTCTTATCTAAAGACGTTCCAAGCCCGCAAGCGTGTCCAGAGGTAAGAAATCAATGTATGTATGTACCTAAAAGGCCTTATGCACAAAAGCTGGCCTACTACAAACATTAGAAGCTAATGTCCGAGGCCGATCGTCAAATGGCTCCCATGCAATTGTTTCTGTCCAAAGAGAGTCACAGAGACCTTCAACAAGACATCATGTGGTCATATATACAACAACAACACATATCCAGTATTTTCTAACGATATCAAAAACTATTGTTAGGATCCGGAAAGGGTTAGAGACAGACAAACAATAGCTCAATCACAAAGGATAAAGAGTTTGCTTCCAGCAAATCACGTGGTCATATATGTTACGCATAAATTTTGTAGGTTTATGAAAATAGTATAAAATTCACAAGATTTTTGCAGGTTTACAATACTGGAAATTTGGAATGTTCCTCTATGGAACACTCTTACGTATTAGTGATAGATCGATAGCATTATGGGGGTTTAGTAAATATGTTCTGGGCTCAAGGCCCATGATTTAGGATTTCCCCAAAAGTAATAACGTTTAAATCTCTAGTATTACTTTAGAGTACATAATTTCATAGTTGTGAACATTCACTATTCCCCAAAAGATCCGCGGTTTCCATTAAACTCATAGAGCTTCCGGAGCAATTGATAAAATAAAATAAAGTAAAATTACACTATAGTTAACCTATTAATAAAGTAATCAAGTTATTTACTAAATTAATCTATTTTAAAAAAAGGCAAATACTTACCAAAGCAAATTACCAAAAACATTCAAATTACAGGAATCCACAATATTCAAGACCATCCATGAAAACATAGGATAATAAAATTGCACTAAAAGATATAAAACCGGAACCTAAATAAGCAACTTTTATTACCAATAATCAAGATTTTAGTTGCTGAAATAGAGAGCAAATTACATAGAGAGATAAACAAAAAAACCTAGATAGATGAAATTAAGGCTAGAATGTGTCAAAATCAGCCATACGTATAAAAAGGCGTTTCACGTTTGTACAGAGGAGAGAACGGATCGCTTAGCGATCTGATGTACGCAGTCTTATCATACACTTTGTGTAATAAGCTGTTTCTGTGACTCGAACCCATGACTTAAAGTTACACAGCATCAACATTTCCAGTTACTTTTATGTACAATGTAATGTATATGTGCAGGAAATTCTCCAAGTCGGAGCCAAAGAGATCCTTCCAGAATTCGCAAAACACGAGACTATGTGGTGGCTCATTAGGCCCCTTCGATAGCCTTCTTGAAATCTGACGCAGAAAATTAAGCTTTTCAGAGTTGTGATGCTCGTAAGCATTGATAATTTTATCGTTGCAATTTTTTACGCACTCCAAGCATATATCAACTTGTCCGACTTGTCATAACACAAAAATTGAAAACCCCAAAATGGTCTAAAAATACTAAGAGAACAATCAAACGACTCAAACACATAAACGTCTCTAAATTATACTGAAATGAGTGACTTATTTGCCAAGGAAATCCTAAAAGAAGTAGATGCTAATACTATAAAACCTAGACTAAATTACATTCATCACCACACAAACGAACTTGTAATGGAAACCCCTCATATAGTATAAGAGGAAATTAGATGTTCCACACTAAGGAATCTTACACAGTACTACAACTAAGTGACAAAAAAAAAAGAAGAAAAATTCTGACGGTTAGCAGATACACAGAGTTGGTGGGCGACTCCTAATTATTCACGTTGATTCTGCATGGCTGCTTTCTGTACACAGAGGTCACGAGTTTCAAACTCTACCAATAATTATTTTCATAAAATATTAAAAGAAAATCAATCATCTACAGTATAATATTGTAAAGATTTTTAAGCTGAATAGCAATCACAAACAAAGATATTATTATTTTTTCTTTTGGCCATCAAAACCACCCTTATAGCAACATGTGCGTATATATAATTGAGTGGAGCGTGATTTTTGCCCTCCAGTCTTCACTCCTTGCACTCCAAAGTAGCACCCTCGAAATTGAGAATGGAGTGCAGAAGGCCCCTTCTGAAGCGCAGATATCAAACACTAGATTCTTGCACTTATGCTTTGGAATATTTTAAAGTTATTGCAATCATTGCTATTTATAACACTAAGCCCACACTCTTATCTATATTAGGAGGAGCCAGAAAAGCTTTTGGTCACACACCTACAAGCCTTACCCACCAAGAACAAGGAGAGAATATCAACAGGTATGTCTCCACCTACATTTGTATAATTTCAGTAATTAGATACTCGAACTTCTATATTTCTTTTAATGATGGGATCTTTGTGTTGGGATCTTCTACTTCATTCTTTTGTAGTTCATAAAAAGAAGCCTAGTTGATCTTATGTATATTGATTGCTTTTCTTTTTCCTCCTCTAAGATAATCGCAGAGATTTGAGTCACTCTTGAGATATGGATGATTCAGAAACTTCATGGATCTCTGAGTTGGTAAGCACTGATTTATGGATCATGATCCTCCAAATACGTTGAAAATACTGATGGATTTTGAACCTTTAATCCAACTGATTAGTTAGAAGTAAGTAAACTAGAAAGTTTTCATTGGTCAACTTCTTTCGCTTGATAGCTCGTTCAGTATGTAGAATGGGTTTTACTCGGATTCAGTATACTCCTGTTTCTTACATCATTTTCGGGTCTTTCTATACCTTTCTAAGTGTCTTCATGCCTCTCAAGAAAAAGATACAGAATAATAAACAAGAGGTACAAGAAATTTTGAAAAGTACACCCTCAAAAGACTTTCATATCATTAGTCTATTGAATAGAAGAAAAACTCATGTAAAGCCATCTCATATAACAACGAAGTGACATTACGTACTCTTGTGATGTTTTTTCTGGTAAAATTGTAGGTTTAACTAAGTACATTGATGTGAAAGATACATCAAAAATTTCCAGCCAGCAAATTAAGGACTTATGAACGTTATAATCAACGAGTCCTTATTGATCTAGTTTGATACCTTAACTCTATAAAAACGTTGCAGGGGTTGGAGGATTCATTCTTTAGCGGTCAATGTGACATGCTGGATTTCTTAGACGAAGACTTATCAGCTTCACTACTAGGTGAGGACATGCAAAACTCTCGGTCACAAGAGTTCATCAACTCATCATCCTCTACCTTGATGCCAAGAAGCGACTCCACCACCTCATTATGCACCTCTTGTCCCACGGATGCACAACACATCGGCATGGAAATGGTGGAGACTCAACCCAACCCAGACAGTCAGACCACGGACAACAATATGGCTCCTTCGCCTATGATTCTTACCTTTGGCAACGTTAAAGCGCCCAAAATGAACGCTCAACACGTAAGCATTGGGATGCTGAATCCTGAGCATGAAGCCGTGTCTGAAGTTCTGATTTCTTCGCGTGGTTCGGATGTTAATCTGGAAGAGGCTGCCAAGAAAGCTCAATCAACGAAGAAAACTCCTCGTTCTAGGCCTGCGTCACAAACTTATGATCATATCATTGCTGAGAGGAAGCGACGCGAGCAGCTTAGCCAGCAATTTGTTGCACTCTCGGCTATAGTTCCTGGCCTCAAAAAGGTGACCAATGCTTGTCTCTTTATTCATTAGTGGATGAATAGTCATCCATACCACTAAAATTATCTATCATTTTTCACTATAGATTTGACGAAGATAAGATTTTGGCGAACTTAAAACTCATTATAGCCAAACCGAATGGTGACATGATGCTTGGATAATTTTGTTGGTATAGTTCATTTTTCTTTTGGGTAGACTTAGCCGTCGTCACTATATTATGCCTTCTTTTTTTTTTAATAAACCATTATTCCTGTATGTGCTCCTAAAATCCCTTATTTCAGCCACTGATAAATTCCTTCACTTCTGAATAGTAAAAAGTGAGATCATGTGGGTCAATTGGAAAAAGAGTAATTTACAAGGTCAAGCATTCAACATGAAAAGAAAAAAAAAAGGGCAGAACTTATAGTTAAATAGCTAGAGTTGTTGAAACCTTGTGGTAAATTACCCCTTTACCACCTTTAGCGCTTGAGAAGCTTCACATTGGAGAATAGCACTGAATAGGCAGTGCATTGTTGATCTTGCAGATGGACAAAACGTCCGTGCTAGGAGACGCCATCAACTACTTGAAACAGCTCCAAGAGAGAGTGAAGAAGCTCGAGGAGAAAACAAGCAAGCAGACAGTGGAGTCGTTAGTTATAGTGAAAAGAACACAACTCTTTCTTGAGGAGGAGGGTTCCTCAGATGATCAAGGACTACATGATGAGCAACACCTTCCTGAAATCGAGGCTAAATTGTGTGACAAAAATGTTCTCCTTAGAATCCAATGTGAGAAGCATAGAGGAGTGCTGGTTAAGATACTCTCAGTTATGCACAAGTTCGATATGGCTGTGATCAACACAAATGTCACACCTTTTGGTACTCTGGCCCTTGATATCACCATCGTTGCTGAGGTATGCTTCACTTCTTTCTTTCCTTTTTTTTCTATTCCATTTTACTTTGGTCTGCAAAACTTGGTGACCGTTACAAGAAACACACACCATCATTTTCAAGAAGCCAGTAAAAGAATACAGGAAATATAAAAATATAAAAGAGGAAGATAGAGGGACCATCGGCATCAAGGAGTTCCTATGGAGAGCCACAACCTGATGTTGAAATAAGAGATACAAAAGGATTTTCTCATATATTCCTTTGGTTCCCAGATCCCACAAAGTAACTACAAGGTGGACCTGATCTGGAAAACTAATATGGTCCAAAATACTGCACTTATTTAAACTCTTTTACTTACGTGTTGTCTACATAGTAAAGAAATCGTAATTTGTTATTAAGTAATAGGTCCAAAGATACACATTTTTTGAAATACGCAGAGGAAATATTTTATGAACTTTACTTCTTGTTAAGTGCAAAAGCTGTATCATGCAGTTTGTTTTCTTAATACATGATTATGTTGTTGCTCGTAACTGAAGATAGTTTGGGACGCATGTTAACATATAGCCTAAATTAACTCATTTGCTTACCAGATACAACCAGTAAATAAATACATAAACATACATTGTCATCCACTATGTAACGT
This sequence comes from Eustoma russellianum, assembly GCA_036186865.1. Lineage (NCBI taxonomy): Eukaryota > Viridiplantae > Streptophyta > Magnoliopsida > Gentianales > Gentianaceae > Eustoma > Eustoma russellianum. The sequence goes on from AP025062.1 coordinate 169,315, forward strand.
GTCATGTCTGAATAGCAGTGATTTATCTAGTATGTAAATATATAAATCAACAGTGTAATTTAAATAGTCATACATAATTGCCTTGGACTTTTCAAAAACCCCAATGTGCAAGTTTTGGACCACACGAAATCCAAAAGTGATGAAAAAGCATGTCGGGACAGAACCCATCAGATAATCAAATTCTTACACAGACACATACTACATACTAGGTACACGCATACACACCTACATATACATATACGTACATATACACACATATATATGTGAGAGAGAGAGAGCGAACGTGTGTATGTGGGTGCGTGTGTATAGATACACACACTATGTATAAGAGTGTGTGTGTGTGTTCTGACTGTTTGTACACTTCTAGACCTTAATTTTACTTTTTCACGGTAGCATATCATCTAATAATTTCAATGATTACGCAGTTCCATGTTTTGGAGGTGGATAAGGAGTTAAAGCTGACAATGAAGGAGCTTGTCAAAAGTCTTAGATCAGCTCTAAAGAGAAGACTTGAATGAAAATACTTTCGATGGAATCATCCTTGTGTCACTGGAAACCATCAAGTCATGAAGAAGGCGTGAACTAGTCAAAAATAAATCTGTACCTTAACATAATTATTGGTATATACCTTAGCTATTATAGTGTTGTTATTAAGATCGTATTTTCCTTGCTTTTATGTTTGTCACTATATGTTCTATATAAACCAAGTCACATAAGACATCAACAAAAACTAGTCAACAACATAGAAAGTTGTTCAAACTTTATAACTTTTACGTTCAAATATGTTATGCGCGGGACGTATATAAGTATACAAGTGAAATACATATGCGATACTTATATATGGTATCATTATATAATTGGTTGTAAAATCAAAGTCTTCGAAGGCCTAGATCTGTTTGGATGTGTAAATTCTGACTAATTATTGGAAAGATATAACTTTATTAAGACCTAAAAAATTCATGATCAGAAATTAAAAAAAAAAAGCAGAAAGTGCTTCTTCTTGTCCTGGCGTGTCATGATCAACCTCATTCTCTCGCGCTCCTCGTGCTGCCATTTATATATGCAAATCAATTCGTCATGGATTCCTGAATCAATTCAGATTTAGCTTTGTCACAACTTTAGTGCGAGGGCCAATTGTTTGGATTAATTAAGTATAAATAGCAGGTTAACCAGTTCAGAAGTCTGATTTCACCCATCAAACCGTGGAATCAAACGGGGCCACTTGTTTGGCTGCTTTTTTAATTCATTCATGAGATTTGTGCAGCTTTTTCTTTGACCATCCAAATAATTATTTAGAAACAAATAATTTGTGCAATAATTTTTTTTAGAAACAATTGTGGTTTAATGCATTCTTTGACCATCCAAACAATTATTTATTCAGCTTCACTCCTTTTTCTCTATACTTTACTCTCCTTTGTTTTTTCATTTACAAGGATACTATTACAAATAAAACAAAATTCGTTAGACTTCTCATGAAAATGAAAAACAATATTTAGATACTTAAAGAGGAAATTAGAGATTACAAAAAATAAAGGAAGGTGTTGAAACTAATGCTAATAATCCGTTGTTAACCAGTACAACAAGCAAAATGGAAAAATAAGTTGCCAAATTAAATTTCTTGTTGCATTTATCTTTAAGTCATTGGTCAAAGATTAGTGAATGGATTAGTTAGTAGCTCATTGTTATGTTTTCTGGTGACATAAATTTAATCTCAATTGGGATTTCTGCTCTTCGAAACTTAAAACGCGTTAAACAAAACATGTGATGGCGGGTTAAGTTACGGTTATAACTTCAATGAAAACGGCGGCATGAATTTTATTTATTACTGTCTGCTAAACATTCAATCAGAAATTGATATGTTAGAGACGTACACCAGTCAGGAGAATTTGTCTATTACCAGGAGATTAGCTTTTTCATTTAAGTTAACAGGCTGACCTGGAGGCATATGATTAGGACAAAACCAATAGGCTATGAAAGCTATAAACACAATCAGATCAGCTTTCTACAATCAACATTATCTGACCACACAGGGGCAGATCACTTAGAGTTCATGTCAGGCATCTAGACTCAAATACACAGTCAAGTCGGTACTATCCAGGAGACATATGATGTCCCCTCGATGCCGACACTATAATCAGGTCTCAGGTGGGTCTCAACCAGTAATCCTCAGAGACTTCGATCAAGATTTACCACCTTGTTTACTGTCTTCACCTTGCCCACAAGCTTGCAATTCAACCATGGTATCAGGTCAGCCCGACTAGCGAATACTCAGAAATCAAAGCGAGCCACTTCGCTAGCCAAAGCCACTCACATTGCGCAAGCAGCTTCGCCATATAACGCTACACGTAGTGCCACTTGACAGCTATACATAAGTAGGTTAAAACATGTGGCAGCATCCCACAGTTCTCAAGCATGCATTGGCCCTTTAGATATACAAAAGGAATAATACATGCCAAGAAAAGGCATGTGGAGAGAGTGTGCAAAAGAAACATTCTTATTGAATTATACAATATTCTCAGAAAGAGACAAGTCTATAAAAGTGTCAATAATGAACACGCACAAAAATAACTTAAACATCGGAGAATTTTCACATAACAACTCCGAGACCTATGCATCTTTATCAAATAAAACTACCAAATTGTCTATTTTATTATCGGGATCAGACGTACAATCCAAAGGGTGAGTCTAACCTACTCACCCTTTCAAACTCAAACTTGAGCATTGTTCTTGACTCTCACTGAGAGCTGCAGGCGTGGCTGATGAGGCCATAAAAATAGTCGAAACCACACTTCTTCCTCCTGCTTTGCTGCGAGTTTCCTCCAAACATGCAAACTTTTTAGTCCAGCAGTTCCTAAAAGCTCAACTACATCCATATCATACGCAGAATGTGAATGTTCTCTGAATTCAGAGACACACTTTAAGATTTTGAACCCGGAATAACAAATGTATGTTACACTTCAAAAATTGAGATTAAGAATAGGGATATGGCGGCTACTGAGGCCGGATGACACTGCAATATACTGAGGCAACAAGATGCGGAATCTTTGACTATAACAAGTTTCTCAAATTTTCAAAACCTTTTAAGAAAACTTTCAGTGGAAAACAATATTAAGAAAGTAAAAGTTATATTACACTCCACCCCTCCAAAATCTGTCGAATCTGAGTTATTGCCCAAGCAATTTTGTAAATCCTGAAGCTGCCCATTCATTCTTATATGTTGATGCATTCACTTAAATGTTTTTCTAGCTATGTGATCAATTTTATTTTTTTTTACGTTTTATATTATTTTTCTTATTTTTTTAGTCATAGCATGAACTTACTCTCTTTGTGTGACTCCAGCTGTATAATATGTGTTTTTAAATTCAAAACGAAAAATTACATTTCTAAATTTAAATCCAAATCCACTCGAGTGACGGAACAAAAACTCTAGTGATCCGTGTGTTTATATGTAAATATATTTTTTTAAGAAATAAGCTAGATACAAAGTTTAAGCATACGCAAATTTCTGTAATAAGAATAAAAAAATTGCATCATTATTTCATAAAGTTTCTCTTACCAATAAGCTTAGAATGTCACGTGATAAACAAGGTAACAACTCAGCTAATGTTGACAACTATAGTCAATGAGCCGACAATTAAGTATAACAAAATCGCAAAAACATTTTCACTAATGTTGAGAATAGGACATCATGAACGAAACAGTGATATAGTTGATTAATGGTTATATTATAATTCATTAATAATTATTAACTACTTTAAGACTATCTAATAACTCGATAACTAATTTACAAATTGGTATACTTGTCAATAATAAAAATGAGCGATGCTTGAAGAATGATAATGACAAACCTAGGGGGCTGTTGACAATTGAAGTTCATGTATAATCCAACCGCTCTTTATCCAAACCAGATTTTCGAGCCACTGGCAACTGCTTCATGGCCTCATTCTTGCTTCCATCATCAGGTACCCCAAAAATTTGATAGGGACATGAAAGCATCATTGTTCTTCTTTCTTCAGTATCCTTTTCTTTCCCTTTTCTTTATCATGTTTCAACAGAGAGCATCAGTTTTCGAGCTTGGCTATGGAGTATCGGTTAAATTTTATTTTCTGTTTTGGCCCTTTTGGGTTCTTGAAAACAATTGTGGTGTTTTGTTGTTGATGTTTCAGTTTCACATTGTTTTTAGTTCCTACATGTTGCCAACATCTCTGTTCAAAGGGTAAAGGAGCGGCTGCCAGAAACCAAATTCAAGGAGTTGTTGGGCAATGCTCGGGCTCTGAGTTTGGAGCTTTGGTGAAACCAGACCAGATGAATCGGAGAGATATTCTTGGTTTGACTGTTGGGATTTCGAATATTGTGCTACTTCATCCATTTTCTGCACAAGCTGCTGGATTGCCTCCTGAGGAGAAACCGAAATTGTGTGATGATGCTTGTGAGAAAGAGCTTGAAAATGTACGGTGAGATAACCAACCTCAAATCTTTCTGATTGCTTAATTCTTGGATATGAGTAGCTCTGTTAATGAGTATTGGATGTTTTAGAAAACATTTGACCTTGGCAAAATCATTAACATAAGTTTGGAAAGTTTTTGCAACTGACTTCTAACTTATTCACAAAATTGGTTGGTTTGAGAGGTAACAGTTGTCCCAATAAAAAGATGCTCTCAAGCCTTCTTTTCTTTGTGATGACCTTGTCAGTTCAATGTAGCAATTTAATGCCGTTTCGAAGTAACCTTTGTTTTTAATCTCAGAAATATGACTTACATTCATTATCAGTCATCAAAATTGGACTATCTCAAGAACCTTCTTAGGTTTTCGGTTTCATATTGAAACCTCATCTCACGAGAATTCAAGTTAATGTATGTTTGTTTTTTTTTCATTGGGAATACCAGAGTCCAGTCAATTTAGCTTCAGAAATGTGGTTTGAGTGTTTCTTATTATGATCCAGCTTCAATTTAATTAGTACGAGATTTTGTGAAGTAGATAGGGAAAGCTTTTATCATACTAATATATTAAGTGCTCAAGTTGAAGTAGGTTGGTCCTACCTTATGCTTTCTTTTACTTGAGGACTCCATCTTAAGTTCCTTTCCGACATACATTCTGATCTTGGCAAACTGTACTAACTGTGGAAGGATTTTGATTCGTGAAGGTGCCTATGGTGACTACTGAGTCTGGTTTGCAGTACAAAGATATTAAAGTTGGCACAGGCCCTAGTCCACCTGTCGGTTTCCAGGTACTCCCAAATTCGTTGACGTCAACCATTCGAATACATGACACACAAAAAGCAAATGCTATTGGTAGATTTTTCCAGCTATACTGCCAATGGCAATCAGGTTGCTTCTTTAAATGTTCTTGTTGGATAGTCACTCTCTTTGGCATTGACATTTGCTTTTCTTTTTCCCCCCTTTCAGCGTTTATTCCATTTGTTCATTGGCTTCTATTGTCAATTTTCGAACCTCTGAACTCGTTTCTTATATGCATGAGTTCCTGCTGAAATTCGTAGCTGAAACATGATGATAAATTTATAGTTTCCATTTATTTGGTGAAATTCATAGCTGAAACATGTTGCAAAAAATTGGTCCAGCCTCACTTTTCTGTATTGAGAGACTTTCACCATCAGGAACTAACTAATTGCATAAAGTGACAACTTGTCCATGCAAAGTTCAGTGTTTTGTTTTTTCTAAAATTTCCAACTTTGAAATTCGCTTTTTAATCATACACATATTTTAACAGGTGGCAGCCAACTATGTTGCCATGGTTCCTTCAGGGCAGATATTTGACAGGTGTGCAAGAACTTATAGTGTTTGTTACATATGTGTGTGTGTGTATTTCATCTCTCGACTTTTACACTGCTGATATCCTTCTTTTATCTCATACCTTTGCATAAGACCTTCACATTTTAGGCAGGCAATTCACCATTTCTTGAGCTTTGAGGACTTCTTTGGTGTTACAGGAAGCTGCATGCTTTAGTTGTTAAAAGTTACGGGGTAATAATGGTAAGGATAAATTTGCAATAGAATCAATAGAAAGCTCCTTATTTTGTAAAACAAATCGCCGTTTCATAACATCAACAAAGAGAAAGAAAAAGTTATAAAGTGGTTCATGTAGTGAAATGAAGGGAGTAGTTCTTTGTTTTTTGAAATTTTGATCTTAACCGTACAGATTGATTATGTTTTGTGGTGTGCAGCCATGAAGCTGCATCATTAGTTTACTTCTTGTAAAACAGGCAAATGGAGCGAGAGATATTTTGGCAGTCTGGAGTTATAATTTTCACCTAGTATCTTCAGAAAGTTACCGACTTAAAACACAGAAACTAGCCCTGGAATAAACAAGGCCAAACTCCATCTGAAAAAGTTGTGGTGTTTTCAGTATTCTGGAACAAAAGTATTTCTACGACCTAGTCAAACTAATCCCTGCTTTGGTTGGTCTGCCTAAAATATGGTATCCATGAAATGTTGGTGCTTGGCGTCACTATTTACTTAAGCTCTTTTCTTGTATTTTCATTTACATACCCATTCTGAACCTGTTTCTACTTTACAGTTCATTGGAGAAAGGGCAGCCGTATATTTTCCGCGTTGGATCTGGTCAGGTATGCTTCCATCATGATGTAAATCCTCATTAGTCCCAGTTAATGCCTTACTTACTCAATGATCAAGCAAACCTTTGGTACTGTAAAAGTAACTCGTCAACTTCCAATGCTGAATACATCATGTTCTACTTCATGCATGTAGAGACTGCCTAGGATCAATCAGATTAGAATCACTTGCTGGCAGAGACGAATCTAGAAAATATTGTCGATTATCGATGGGGCTCAGTCAACCTTAATATAAATTCAAGTTTAACGGGCACAGTCAATACTAATATGATGTAATCTATTTCCATGTTAAGAGTATTTGTCTGAGAAAGGCGAGTAGTGGGGGGCACCTGCCCCTGGTGCCTCCCACACTAAATCTGTGCCTGCTTACTGATCTAGTCTGTACCACCCAGTGTGATTCTCATTAGAAAACACTCTACGTTCTACTATGATCTTTTTCTTGCAATTCTAGTATTATCTGCTCCAAAAAATCCTAGTCCTTTTGCCCAGAATGTTAGTATGATGTTCATTCTTCTTTTTTCGGTCTCCCAAATTTAGAGATGATACAAGTGTTCTTCTGGGTAATGATTTTTGTTACTGAAGTAGGTTGTGAAAGGACTTGATGAAGGAATACTAAGCATGAAAGTTGGAGGCAAACGCAGAATTTACATTCCAGGGCCAGTAAGTTCCTTTCTATTATCTATTCCATATCTGTGTGTCTGTTTTCTTTCTTTCCTTTTTTTGTCTTCTTTTTTTAAGGAAGCTGCCTGTTTTCTTGGTACAACTTATTTGAATTGGAAAACCCGTTGTCTCTTGATTTAATTCCTGAAACAGCTGATGATGTTCTTCTAGTTACGTGGTTGCATGGAGTATAAAACTATACCATCTTTTTGAGGATAACAGCTACCATTTTGAGCGTACACAAATCACACATTCTTCATAAGTGCAAAACTGCGCAGATGATTTGGACTGCTTAATCATCAGTCGTTTTGGCCTTGTAAGTTCGTGTGTATAATATTGTTTCCTATTGCAGTTAGCATTTCCAAAAGGCCTAACTTCAGCTCCAGGAAGGCCAAGAGTGGCAGCAAATAGTCCAGTCGTATTCGATGTGACTTTGGAGTACATTCCAGGCCTTGAACTTGATGAGGAATGAGGCCATTCTTTTAGTTCCTAATCTCATCAAAAAAATTCATCAGCCCAGTTGGGGAAAGAGGGTTTCCGTACTGATTATTCAATCACATTCTCCATTTGTTCATTGTTTGTAACATTTATCACATAAGGAAAGCATATCTTCTATTTATGGAGTTCAAGTTTCCCTTTTCCCTGATAGTTTGTGATTTTGTACATACTCCATTTAATTATGGTCCTCCCGGAACATCATTATCTTGTGAAATTGGAATATGGGTGGTTGCAGTGATCTTGGGATTTCAGAATTTTGTTCGCTTGATATATGTAAGTTATGAAAACTTTTGAAAGAAGTACCATAGGTTTTTCTTTCAAAATGGAATCCCGGCGAACCTAAGGTATTTTGGCATATAATAATATCATGGCTGAGTCATATTAGAATTGCAAGATCAAATGATTCATCATATTATGATCGTGTTACAAGAGAGTAACTACTACATATTGTGATCGTACGTGTTGCAAGACTAAATGATTCATCATATCTTGATCATGTTGATGCCTTCTCAAAAATATTAATGGATGGGACCTACTGATATAACCATTTGTCGTAGCTGAATATCGATCCAATCTCCTTCCTCCCCCTTTCCTCTTTGGGAATATTCAGGTGACTTTGTGGTAAAAGTTGCTGCGCGAATGGGTCATACATGGAAGAACAGGACAATTAAAATTTAAAAATGCATTTTTGAATGCATAAATCCTTCTTCACATATCAATATAACCTCTTAAACAGTGGGCCTCCTGATCGGTGCAAATTTTTTTTTTTGGTTGGTGACAATAGGCTAATGCTGCGGTAGTTTGCATCAAACACAAAGTTCGAAATTCTAGCTTGTGCTGGTCGACTGTTGCAGAGGAGCTACTTATCTTTGCAGTTCTGAGTAGAAGCTATTATATCAGGGGAACGAGCAGTTAAGATAAATTTGCAAAACCACCAAGAAGCCACCAGCATGGTGGTTAAGTTGCCAGGTTGCTACCACCCAGTGCCTGAAATACAATTCTCACTGAGGATCTAGCCCTTTCCTGCTTTGCGGTCTGAACTGCATTGTTTTCCTCTTGGTCTGGGTAGGCTCACCTTTAGTTTCATCCTTGGAGATGGTGGCTATTTTGGGACTACCGTTTTGGTAGGTGGATTTGTTAACTGGACTTGAGATTGCAGTTTACTTTTTAGGTGCAGCCATGAGGCACTCTACTTTTCATTTCCCATTCAAAAATAAGAAGAAAAAGGAGGTAGATAGAGGAAAAGGGTTGACATGTTTTTGGGGAAAAAAGTATAGAGAAAAAAAAAATTATATATAATGGAAAGCAAAGGTATGGAATAGTAGAGTGGCGAAACGCTGGAGCTTATGTTTTTTTGAGCTGTTTAAGCATTAGCTTGAGGACGAGACTTGTGAAATCTTAGTTGTAGTTAGCTGCGGCACCCATATATGCATTCGTGTTACTTGAGCTTTCTGATATGGTATATTTGTTTCGTGAGTTTAATAGAAATTCTCATTTATCGTTGCTCATAAATTGCACAAAGTTTGTATTAAAAAAAAATGTTATACAGGGAGCAGCAAAGCTGATTTTGAATTTGTTTCTTCCAGGATTACTCATCTTTCTTCTTACTCGGACCTGAAAAAAGTTCAATTATTTTGTTGAAAGCTCAAACCTCAATTTGAAAACGAGGAGAAGCCCATATGGCATAGCTCAGTCGGTACTCGGGTTAGAACATTGCTCCAGAAAGCCTCAGGTTCAAACTAGGACACGAGCAACGTAAGTGTAATACTGCTGTCTGGGCCAGTAATGACGAAGCCGTTGTATCCGACCCAATTAGGTTAGATGATTGCTTGTCTGGTTGCTGGCCTGGTTTGCAGTAAGCATATTGCAGTAGGTCTCTGACAAAGCCTTACCAACCTAGGAGGCCGCTAAGCTCCTAATTTGCATCCTCTACAAAGCTCCTTAGGGCTGGAACGGTGAAGGCCCACGGGACCAGGGGTATTCGCCTTTTGCTCCAGAAAATGAGGAGAATTGCAGACTTGCTTTATAAACATTACGTAATGTAAATATCGTCAGCTAGTTGAAGGGCTGTTTGTACAGGAAGCTAGGATAATCTCCAATCCAGTAACGTGTTCATGTTTGTGCAGTAACTACATTTACTGGGAAGTGACTGTTACGACTTCATGAGAATGCCCCCTTCTAGCTGATGGGATTTTCCTTCTCATAGTACTTTTACCATCTTCCCTCATCATGTAGACACTAGACTCCCTTGTATTCCCTATCTTTAATCCTTCACGCCTTTCTGGAATCTGTCCAAGCCAAAAAAGAGTATTCTTTGCATGTTTATTTTCATAAATTACTCTGGCTGTAAATTCCAGATTTGGGAACATCTTCCTGGATTTCATTGTATCTACAAAAGTCCACTAACTTAAAGAACATTGAAACATGAAGATAGAGGAAACTAAACAGAAAATACTACAAAGATTTATGAACAATTATGTTCCTCTGCTGAAGCAAGACCTATATACTTAAGTATACTTTCTGTATGAAGCATACACGCAGTGTAAATCATTTGCAAACTACATATTCAAGCTTAGAGTGAAGCCCAAACCCCCCTCCCAAGGAAGTTGTAAGCATCCTCTACCCAAAATGCGGCACCAGCAACTAGATATACAATCATGTAACTTGTTTAATCAAGTGCAGCCTTATATCTTCGGCCAGTTATTGGATTAGGTATGCCATTAAAAATGGGCTTTGTAATGCCTGCAGTTTCAAGCTCCACTTGGAATTAGGCCGGATGGATAACAAAGTGCTACTATCTGATTCTTGCAAGCTTGACGTACTTGATGATTTATCAACTCCATTAAATCCGTCTGTTGAAACCAAATCTGTGGAGCCTACAGTAGTCGGATTTGACCAGCCTGCTTTGTAATCAGCTGCTACAACAGTTCGACTAGCTGATTTGGGTCTCAAGGCCAGGTTTTTGCCTTTGACTGCTGAGAAGCTACCTCCACTACAGTTTTCATCCTTCACCAACATTTCTGGTGGGGGAGGAACAAGACCAGCTTCAGATTTCTGACATCTTCTGGCAAGCAGCTTGTCAATGCATCCATTAGGATCGTTGTCTCTATCTTCTTCAGCAGATGCATGACCATCTAGATGACCATTTTCCGTCAAAAACCCATTAATAAGACTTCTCCTATTCCTACGAAGGCCAACTGGTGGATCGATGGGATTAGAGGGTTTTGCATATACAGCAATCTCAAGGTCCTTCGGTAAAGGTTTTTCATGGTTTGTCTTGAGACCGTAATAATCTTGTAAACTGCTCATGGCAGGGGAAACTTCTCGCTGCGTGTGAGATGTCAATTTCAATGACTGAAACTCGTCAGAAAAATCAGATTCCCCTGTTCTTGATGGAGTTTTCTCAGGGCTACTTGACCTGCAAAATATATTAGACTAAGCCACTGTAAACGTCGATCATGTCATGAGACTCTCCATAAATATGTTGCTTAAAGGTAACGTATTTAGACAGGACCAACGTCATAATGCAGTAACACTCTCTCTGTCCTAAAATGTTGTCAAAATCCAAGTGGCACACAATTCAAGTAAAATTGAAGGCCCTTATTAGCCTCAGCTTCTAAATTCGCCAATCATTGGTAACATTTTGATTTTGAAAACTGCAAACTTTATTTGGTGAGGGAAATCTATTAGAACGACTTTTTCTTAATTATGCCCTCATAACTGGATTAAATAGTTCCTCTACTCAAAACCACTAAAGTTGACTACTTACAGATCCGGATTCGCAATCTATATCCTATTGGCAGTGAGCTAGCATGCCTACATGACCAGTGAATTGATTGGCTTCACACCACCATTTTCATTTGTTATTTCTTCTCCTCGGGTATTTATTATGTGGAGGGGGCTTGGGGAAAGGGGGGGGGGTGTTATTGGTTGACAGGGGAAGGCCAGAGAGAGAGAGAGAGAGAGAGAGAGAGAGAGAGAGAGAGAGAGAGAGAGAGAGAGAGAGAGAGAGAGAGAGAGAGAGAGACAACTGTCCTAGCAAATGGATGTACTCCTTTTTCGTAAATGAGTAAGATTTTATATATTAATCACAGAAGGGAGGTAAAAACCACTGTGAACTTAAAGAAACAAAGCTGAATGCTACTACGCAACCAGACTTTATCAAGAGTAGGATCAAATAAACGTGATATACAGGAGGAAAGAAAAGAAGACATAATTTACGATGTCAAAGACAAAAGGAAAATTAGTTGATACCCTTGTGATTCCGAACCATTTGACAAGACAGGTGAGGGCGGATGCCTCCCTGGCAGTGGGATTTGCAGTATCTTTCGGGCAAACATTTCAAGATCCGTCACCAACCCATTTAACCTTTTTATATCAGCCACCTGATACATCAAATACCATCTGGATGCTTAATTAACAAATCTTATTCAATTTGTGTAAGTGAAGCTTGGATGCTCAATTAACAAATCTTATTCCAACCTATGTTAGTGAAGCAGAGATTAGTTAAGTTGAACCTACAACTAGACTTAAAAATGAATCATCGACGTAAACAGCAGCAAGTTTGATGTCAAAATTTCGTTTCAAGACTTCCTCCCCTGGAAAGCATGATCCTTTTTCCACTATGAACATCGTCTCCTTCCAAGTTTACTCAATTGAAGACCAAAAGAGGGGGAGGCATAATGATGTTGAAAATAAACAATAACCACATAACCATATCTGAAGAGGGAGATGCAGTCACTTGTTTAATGCTTCTACATCTATAAGCATTGTGTTGTTCCACCAACAAAAAAGACAATAACAAGAAGATAGCAAATCTAAACAAATTTAATGTTGCAAAAGTAATTGCAAAAGAAGAAACCCATAGAAAAACTGAAACACACCCCTATAAACCCAAGAATTTTGAAGCAGGCAAGCACATTTTCCCCAGTCATATGTAGTTCAACACTAAAAAGAAAACAGTGTTAATAACAATACAAATAATATTAATAGCAACTCTTTTTACATATAGAAGTCTCGGTAATTTACCTCAACGCCATATTTAATGGCGACGCCGGCAAGAGTATCGAACTTGGAAACGGGGTGTACGATACAGCTCAAACCATCGGTACCGACAGCTATCGCCGACGAAGAAAAAGAATTACCGGTCACGTATTTTGACGTCGGTGGCATTGTAGTAGATGATGACGCAATCCCATCGAATCTAGTCACCCCATTCGGGTATCTAGCTTCTTCAAATCCTAATCCTATCCCTCCATTCATCCTCCTCTCCGTCAATACCACCTTCCAAAATTTCCAATCATTGGTGCCTTTTTCTGTTTTTTCCAGCCAAGTTTCCCCCACTTAATTTCCAGAATCTCCGGCTGCAAAAATCATGTGACTCAGGAAGCTGAAAATACAAAATGTATACAGAAAGATAAAGAAAAAGGAACCGTCTTTCAAGAAAATGGAGTGTCTCAGGAGCACTTTTTTGCTGTACAAAATCATCTTAAGAGGAAAAAGAAGTCGATAATCAATTAAAGGGACTTCTCAATAGAATGTCAGGGATAAAGACGAAAAAGGAATCTTCGATCTAGAGGGAAAAGTAAGATCCGATATATGTTCTTCCTTTGTGGGTAAATTATATACTTAAAATGTCAAAATTAACAAAATAGAAAAAACGAAAAAGACAGTGAAATGGGTAAGTCTGAGCCTCTGGAAAGGCTCGCACATTGGAAGGTTCAACCCAAGGCCTTTTAATTCTGTCCTCACATCATCTTGTCAACTCGGTTTGGTACTTATTCTTTCCCATCTTACTTAAGTTTATCACCTCATTTCGGCTCTCCTTCTATCTCTGATCCTCACATTGATAAGACACCTCGGCTCGGCTCTTCTTTGATTTTTATTTGCACTCCTTTGATCCTCACCTCGGTATGGCACATCGACTTGGCACTCCTTTTATTTCTTTTCATCTACTTATTTTTTATCCTCACCTCGGTATGGCACCTCGGTTAGGCACTCCCTTTACTTATTTTCATATAGACACCTCAGCTTTGTATCATACCTCGGTATGTTTTCTTCGTTTATTTCTGCAGAGTTACTATTCAACCATGTGAAGTCACTTAAGAATCGCTGCCTTCTTGTTTTGAAGAATACACAATGTTTTACAGCAAGGGTACATAATATTACTCAAATTCTCTCCTCAAAGATCACGCAAATAACTAAAGCCAAAAATTGATACTGGCTGCGCCCGGGGGGGGGGGGGGGGGGTTGTTTAGTTACAGCTGATGCTTATTTTGAGCCACGCCACTCAGAGTTGAACAACTTTTCTAACCTTTGCTACAGTTTTTACTGACTTCAGCTGGACAGATTGCCTTAGAAAGCTTTACGTGTGAGATGAAATTGTTAGAATCTAGCCAGCATAAACCGCATTCAACAGTGTCCTTTTCAATCAACAAAAATTGGAAAATAGAAAATACCACAGAAAAATTTGGAGGGAACCAACTAATTTCATAAATCATGATTTCGTATAGTTAGATTGATTCTGCTTTAGAATGCAATTGAACCAGTGATGAATAGGTTCCGTTTGGTATTTGCAGTAGTTCCTCATGACTCCCCTTCTCTGCGATAGTGCCATTCTTTACCACGGCAATCACATCGGCCCCTCTGATTGTACTAAGACGATGTGCAACAACAACTGTAGTTCTATTTACTATGACCTTATCCAAGGCATCTTGCACGACACGTTCTGACTCTGCATCAAGCGCGCTTGTTGCTTCATCAAGTAAAAGAATCTTAGGGTCTTTTAGTATCGCTCGTGCTATTGCAATCCTCTGCTTCTGTCCACCAGATAGTTGAATGCCTCTTTCACCAACACTAGTATCATAACCCTGTGGTAACGATGATATGAAGTTGTGTGCATTTGCAGCTTTTGTAGCCGCAACTATCTCCTCCTCACTAACATTTCCTTGTTTTCCATATGCAATGTTGGCGCGTATTGTTTCATTGAATAGGATAGGCTCTTGACTCACCAATCCCATTTGCTGTCTGAGCCAACAGATCTTTAACCTCTTTATGTCAACTCCATCCAAATATACTTCACCAGAATCAGGATCATAAAATCTCTCAATTAAGCTAATAATTGTTGATTTTCCACTGCCACTTTCTCCAACTAGAGCAATCATCTGTGACATATGTATAATGAAGTGATACATAGAGGAAAAAAAACCCAAAAAGTAAAATAAAAATAGGAAGCCAAGAGACAAAATGGAAGCGAAACTACCATTACAAAGGCTTTTCACATTACCTTTCCAGCAGGTATTGATAGACATAACTTTTCGAAAACTTGGACATCAGGCCTAACTGGATAATTGAAGCTCACATTATCAAACTCAATGTTGCCCTTTAATATTTCCAGCGTGAGACCATCGTTAGAGCTAGAATCAACCATAGTTTTTCTATCAAGAATCTCAAAAATTGAGATAGCAGCGGCTTTTGCTTCGCCAAGATCAGGGGCTGAACCAGCAGCTACGGAAAGTCCCACGGCTGCCATCATTAGAGAATAGAAAACCTGTAAAACAAAGAAAGAAACGGTCTGTAAAACAATTATATCAAACAGCCAATATATAAGCATAATCAAGATTTTTCATCCTGAATGTGTTATTGGTTACCTTAAACACTTGTCCAAAGGTGGCTTGTCCATGGAAAACAAGAACAGCGCCTACGTAAAAGCAAGCTGCATTCGAACAGTAGATGAAAAAGTTGCCAGCAGCCAAACCGCTAGCGCTTATGAGTCCAAATGTAACACCACTCCTGATAGGAGCCTCACATTTCTTGTTGTACATTTCCATTACTTTCTCTTCAGCACAAAAGGATGCTACTGTCCTGATGCTTCCAACCGCATCATTCGCTATTTGACTTGCTTCTTCATATATAGCCTGCATGAAAGAAAACATGTTTATAAACCGTCAACATGATTCTCATGTTCTTATCCTTCAGCACTTTGAAAATTTTTTATTTGCTCATAAAGCATAAAGACAAACGATTACCTTGGCATCTCTACCATACCCACCAGCGGACTTCGTACGAAAAAATCCTTGCAATCCAGCAAATGGTAATATAACTAGAATAATGAGTGCCAGTTTCCAATTAGCGGTGAGAGCTATTAACAAGCCTGCAACTACTGTGGCAAGGTTCTGCACGACTAATGCTAAGGCATCACCCACAAGATTTCTTAAGGCCGAGGCATCACCAGATAACCTTGCGCCAATTGCACCACTGTTATAAAAAGAATTATCCTTTCAGTACCTATTCTATTGTAAGTGAAGAATAAATGATGTACATGATGAACTGAAGCACCTTGAGTGTTTGGGGTCATCAAACCAACTCATTTCCTGGTGAATGACTTTCTGAAAAGACAAGGATCGAATTCTACGTATCAATTTACCACCAGCAACTCCAAAAAAGTAATTCTGCACAGCACAAGCCATAATTGCCAAAAGACCGAGCCCAACAAACATTAGTGACCAAAATGTGACATGTTTCTGTAATTCAAGGGGTGGTTCATACAGAGTCGCAATTGCTTTGGACAATAGGAGGCCAAAAATAGGAAACATTACTCCACTCCCACAAGCTGCTATTGATCCAATTAGCATATACGGTGCCTCAGGTTTGTTCAAACATATTAGTCGCCATACAGAACCATTCTTGTGCTTTGCCAATCCGCTGCTATTCTTTTCTGTTTCATGGCTTCCATCAGCTTGTGCGATGTGAATGAGACTGGATTGTTTAAATGATCTTTTATTTGTAGATCTGCGTAAAGACATTATTTGACTAGAATTCCTACTAAAACCCTCTTCAATATCCACGTCCGATCTTCCCTTCTCGAAAGCCATCCATCTCGCTTTCTCATCTTTTTGAGATCCTTCTTGCATACTCACTAGCTGGGAATAAGCTCCATTGGGATCCTGAATCAGCTCAGAATGTGTTCCTACAATATCATTTCAAATATCCGTTAGGGAAACGGACCTCCAAAAGCACAGGTGAGTAAGAAGCACCTGTTAGTGGAATTGAATTCCAATATACCTTTCTCTAAAAGTTTACCAGCACGTATCACTGCTATAAGTTCAGCTGTTCTGACTGTTGTCAGACGATGTGCAACAACCACAGTAGTTCTGTGTACCATTATCCTGTCAAGGGCCTCCTGTACAATCCGCTCAGATTCAACATCTAAAGCACTAGTTGCTTCATCAAGAAGAAGTATCTTTGGGTCCTTCAACATGGCCCTGGAAATTGCAATCCTCTGTTTTTGCCCTCCAGATAGTTGTGCTCCATGTTCACCTACCATTGTATCTAGTCCCTGCAAGTAAAGCAATAAACTTTATTGACCTTGATTCTACAAAAAGCAGAAAGCCCCACTTCAAACAAATGACGAAAAAACGAAAAGAGAAAAAACTGCCTGAGGTAGTTCATCAATGAATTTGGAAGCATTTGCGACTTCTATGGCGTTTCTGATCTCAGCATCAGTAGCCTTAGGATTTCCATATAGTATGTTCTCCTTTATTGAAGTAGCAAACAGTACTGGCTCCTGACTTACAAGCCCCAGTTTCTCTCTTAACCAACCGAGTCTCATTTTCTTTAAATTTACACCATCTATAAGGACTTCTCCAGCATCAGGATCATAAAATCTCTCCAGTAGACTAATCACGGTTGACTTCCCACTCCCACTTTGCCCAACTAAAGCTGCAGTAGTACCAGCAGGAACGTGCAATGAAAATCCAGAGAATATTTGTATATCTTGCCTAGCAGGATATTTGAAGTACACATCTTTAAAGTCAATTTCCCCCTTCATATCTTCCAAAACTAATACATTGGTCTCATATGCATCAATACGCGGCTTACGATTGATAGTGGTAAACATCTTGTACGCGGCTGCCTGACCTCGTGCAATTGCAGCCAGACTTGGAGAGGTCTGGCCCAGCGACCTGATTCCGATGCAATCCATGATTAGGGAAAAAAGAAAAAAGGTGATGTATTAGCTTATGAGTCTGGCAATTCGCTTTTCATGAATTTGGAATCAGTTTCATAGCATTATAAACATATCAATACAATCAAATCCCACATTTGAAATTTTTAGAACATGACTGAAAATTTTGGAGGCTAAGTTTTCTTGGTTCAAAATCATTTCTACTTTCTGCAGTATAGTCGAATTTCACACACCCGAGTTCATATATCTTCATCCTTTATATTACTCAACCTTCGATGCTTTTAGGAAGAAAAGAAAAAACAAATCATGTATGCTTCTTGCATATCCATGAGCAAGTTTGACTTACATTCCACCCATCATTATGGCAAGCATAACATTAATGACTAGGCCACCATTGTAGCCATGATAAGTAATCAGCTTGGATCCAACCCATATTGCAAGTCCATAAGTAGAGAACAGCGCTAGCATAACAAATCCGAATCCTATCCCTGAAATTAATCCTTGTTTAACTGTAGCTGCATAAGCTGATTGTAAGCTCACATCATACTTCTGAATTGCAAATTTTTCTCCAGTAAAAGCTGCCACCTGTTGCATTGTTGAGAGCTTCAGATATATCTTGAAGGACAACAATCATCAACTGGTGTTGAGTTGAAGCTTTCAGGAGTGTCTTGGTGTGATAAGCTTACCGTTCTAATTCCTCCAACTGTTTGTTCTAGCACATTTCCAGCATCTGCATATGCAGCTTGCCCGTAACCGGCCATCCGGGACAAAGTTATTGCCATTATTGCTCCACAAGCCATCACAAAAGGAATGCAGGCACACAAAATGAGAGATAAAAGCCACCCTCGTGCAAACGCAATCGCAAATCCTCCAACAAATGTACTTGTAAACTGAATAAGCATACCAACCTGTCGATCCAGACAATCTTAATGAACTTCTGCGCATTTTTTCAAATCAGTTATTTGTTTGTTTTCATCAGTGACCATTAAGTATAGTAGGCTATTAATATAATGAATGGGCAATAAGGTAATGTTGTTGTTCTCGTGAAGCTTACCTTCCCGCCCATGGCTTCCTGTATGAGAATGGTATCTCCAGACATCCTTCCAATGACTTCTCCTGTTGAGGTATCAATGTCGAAGAATTCAATGTCTTGCCTTAATATGGCTTTCAAGTACAAGGCTCTGATGCGGCTTGCTTGTCTTTCTCCTGTCACCGTCCAACACATGGTCTCTGCGATACATGAAAGATTTTCAATCTTTTCTTATGAAAAAAAATTAATAGGTATGAAAAATTTGCGTATCCGATTCCGTTTCCGAAAGCAAAACGAAAGAGTTTGGTCATCAAGATGCTGAATCTGCATACATAATGATTGTACTGTTGGAGAAAATGCAAAGAAATTGAAATTGGGCCAAGTTGCAGAGTGTTGTTAGCAACGTACTTTGAGCTAATATCGTGATTAGTTTCACTAGTGATAAGTGGAAACTAATGGGTCCTTAATTATCTACATGATGAGTAGATAATTATAGGTTTTTGAATCACTCGATTTCGATACCGGGTGAATGAGAAATTAATGCTCAAAATAAAGGAAAAAGTCAGCTCAGCTTGGTAAGGTAGCTGACTGAGCTGCGTACCTGATGGGTTTAGGTTGTGGACTAGGCTACAGGCCGGGCTGCGGGCTGCAGACTGCAGTCCGGATACTGTAGCACCGGGTCGGATCTTATCAGCCAGGGAAGAGTTTGTTCCGTTTAAACTCTACAGGTTATTAAGATTAAGCTAATGTTAAATTTTGAAAAAGTTATTAAACTTTAACCGGCTGAGCTGACCTGAATTTGTTTTGATCTGACGGCTCAGATTGAACAGTTAGTTGATCTGACAGCTGAGGGCAGACCTGACGCGGTTATCTGATCCAATGGTTCAGGTTGAGCTGGTATCTGATCTTACGGCTGAGATTGGACTGACTATAACAGCTGACCTCAGAATTTCTCTATAAATAATGGCCGAAGGTGACCTCTGTGGACACACTCAGAACAATTATGAAGTTCCTCTCTTTCTCTGCAATCTCCTTCGATGCATATTCATTCTCTCCCTCATACAACACTTTACATCAGTATACCGAGAAGTTCAGGACATTTAACAGGTTCGTAGAGTTCAACGCTGCAGTGCCGCTCGTCTGAACTTATTTCCGTTGTATCCTGGGAGACGGTTGCTCCTCTGGTTGGGCATAGTATACCGGAGCAATAACGTCTTAAGGACAGAGTCTTGGACTCACCTCGGATTTTTGCTCAGTAGAGCTGTGAAGGTTATTGCCGAGCTGAGCTATGCTTTGTGCTGAGCTCCACTGCCTGTGGGATAGCGCATCATTGTTTTTATACAGTGTTGTTGTGCTGAGCTTTGCTTTGTGCTGAGCTCTGCTGTTTGGCTGAGAACATTCGTTGTTCTGCAGCTCTGTCGTGCTGAACTCTGCTCGGGTGAAGCGGCTGAGAGCACAACTCTCGTTTGTTCTGCCGAGATGCCGAGGTCGGCAGGTCGGTGATCAGTCCAGAACGCAAATACAATTGCGATGACTGGACTGATTTGATCTGTCTGATCAGACTGACTGTAGTTCAGCTCGCTGGAAGGCTGACAACACAGAACATTGGTTCTGAAGTGTTGCTCAGTTCAGGTCGGCTGAATGTTCAAAACGCAAACTCAATTCTGCTATCTGAACTGTCTTGACTTAGCAGATCTATCCAGTGTACCCTAAGTTCGGCAGGTCGGCCATTTATGTACAGAAGTCAATTTGTCTGACTTAGAATTATTTTTAACAGTACCATCACAAGCAAAGCCACTCGACCTTAATGCAATGACAGGTAATGAAAGATGCAGCACAAGTTATCATGGATGTTACGAGCACAACATTCAAATTTCGATATGTTAGTATTGTTTGATCGCCTGGTCATCTAATTGTCAGGATGAGAGGCTCTTCAAGCTTCTATCACGAGGGCATAAATAAGAGAGAAGTTCAAATCGTGCTAAGTTTATGCAAACAGAAGTCCAACATCATATTCTTTATCTCTACTGTGGTCTAACAGAAAGAATCCTTTTGCTGCTTAAAGAACAATTCTGTTTGGTTACCCCACTCATATTTTAGACCCTGATTTGAGAACAAATGCAATCCTTAATAAAATGTCAACAACCAGAATTCAAATTAGCAAAACAGTTGAAAAAATTGGGGAAAATCAAAGGCTCATTGGACCTCTATAACCAACTAGATGCATCAAAAGTTCATGATCTGCTGTCTAGGAAACCACAAGAGGAGAGTAAACTTACGCAAAAAGGAACTGATGCCTGAACCAATCCCAAGGTACACGAAGTCAAGTGCGACCTGAAATTCCATTTCCACAAAACTTAAAAATATAAAAAAATAAAGACTGTGAACTCTGTAAGTTTTTTAGTCATGATGTCTAAAACTAAACAATCATGCGTCAAACTAAATTAAGATTGCAATACTGCACACTCCAAATAAAAGTTCCCCAGAAAAATCAATCAAAATGAAAAGGCCACCAACAATCCGATAGAAGTGCAATGATCAACGTATGCAACATAAACAAAATAAACATATAACTCATATATACGTACCTTGGAGACATCATGCATCATTCGTGAACTCCGACTGGTATTACTGCCAAAAGAATTAATGACATCACCCAAAAGCAAAGTCATTAATGGCAGCGATGACCCATTACCCATTGCACCCAAAACTCCAAGAATCATCAAACCGATATCAATCCTGTCTGCAAAAGAAAACAGCTTTAAATAGGGAACTTTCTTATCCTTCTCCTTACTGCCTGATCTTCCCTCCTGTTCTGAAACATTTGTTGCCATTATTTCTTCAAACAAAACTCTTCCCTTTTCCTTCTTTTGTATGTTTCTAAGAGTAGGAAGAAAGGGATTCAAAGGGAATGGAAAGGCGAAGGCAAGATAACATATATGGTTCTCTTGAATATGGGACAGTCACTTTCGTTCCTTGTCAAATCATGATTGATCAGTGGAGTCCACCTTTCTCATTGACCATCACTTTTTGACTCCGTAAAAGTAGAACAATGAAGCTTGAGTATGGTAGTGCATGTTGCTCCACAAATGTCAGCTATTCCAGAATGCTGAAATTCAATGGGCGGTACATGCCAAAAGAGAGAGTTACTATAATATTCCTGCTGAACTTCACCACTGTTGAATTTAAAAAAAAAAAAAAATCCCACAAATATCATGTTTGGCGTTTAGCACACAAGCTCCGAGTTTTCGACTCATCTGTGTCAGAGAACTCTCGTTACGAATTGAAGACAAAACAAGAAATGTGTTTCAGTATTTACATATCTAAGCACGTAAAAAACTTCCAGCTAGATCGAACCTCGTCGCTGAAAGAGAGAAATATTACACCTGAAGACATCATAGGATTTATCACTCAAGTATGTTGAGATCTACAACACCAGCCGTGCTGAAGCTGAGATGCTGAGGCCGAGATGCCGAGGTGAGGCCGAGATGCTGAGGATAGCTGAGGCCGAGCTGAGATTGGCATGTTCTATGGTAGTAAAAGAATAAGGCGCAAGAGTAGGGTGTAAAGCGCAAGAATAGGAATTAGTTGGGCAAGTTAGTGGCCCATTTGTTAGTTAAATCTTTCCTTATAAGTAGCTTGTAATAGTTAGAAAAAAGTAAGTTGAGCTTTTGCAATTAAAAGAGTTTGTTAATCAATTCAACTTCTTCAATTGTGGTGTTTTCTTTCCTTGTGTTCTCGGTCCTTATTCAACATCTGGTATCAGAGCGAGGTTATACTCCAAATCTCTCAACATCCGTTCTTTCCATAAAAATAAGTGAGTTACAAACCGGTGGAATTAAGAAGTTGAATCATCAAAATTATAACACATGGCAGACCTGCATGTCGTCGTACTTACAGGGACAAGATCTATGAGAAGTTGTAAATGGCAGCGAAGTATCACCACCCGAGGTTGAAGATACAAGTGGAGCATTAAGAAAATGGAAGATCAAGGCAGGAAAGGCTATGTTTGCACTCAAGACAACGCTGGAAGAGGAAGTGTTGGAGCACGTCCGAGATGCTCAAACTCCAAAGGCAGCCTGAGAGACACTTGCCAAGCTGTTTTCTAAGAAAAATGACATTAGACTCCAGTTGCTTGAAAGTGAGCTATTGTCTATCTCTCAAGGAAATCTATCCATTGCTCAGTATTTTCATAAGGTGAAACTGCTGTGTAGAGAGATTTCGGAGTTGGATCCAGAAGCTCGTATTGGAGATATGAGGACAAAAATATTATTCATAGACTAAATCCAGAATATAAGGGGTTCGTTGCTGCAGTACAGGGATGGCCTACACAACCATCACTTGTTGAGTTTGAAAATTTGTTAGCCGGGCAGGAGACTCTGACTAAACAAATGGGAAGTGTGTCCATAAAGGCTGATGAGCAAGCCCTATTTACCAACAAGGGCAGGTGGAACACAAAGCAACGAGCTCAGCAGACGAGCTCAAGTGAAAGGGAAGACAGTGAGCTGAGGTGCTGAGGTGCAGAGTAGCCGAGCCGAGGTGAAACAAAAGAAAAAGGTGGCAACAAGAAGAGGTTTGAAGGAACGTGCGGGAAGAAGGGCCATAGAGCTCGGAACTATTGGTCAAGACCAAAAACAGTTGAGAGCAATGTAGCAGCTTCAAGAAATGAGATGGAGTGGGATGCAGAAGCACTACTGGTCATTGAAGAGGTGCTGTCAGCAGAGGAAGAGCAGCACGCCCTTATGGCTACAACCAGTCAAGTTAACTATGAACTTGACTGGATTGTGGATTCCGGTTGTTCCAATCACATGACTGGAGACAGGAGAAGGCTCACAGATGTAAAAGAATACAACAGAAATCGGATGGTAGTTACTGCAGATAACACCAAACTGCAGATAACTCATGTTGGGAAAACAACGATTTCACCTCAGCAGGCCGAGATGAATATTCCACTAGAGGACGTTTATCATGTTCCATGTATGAAAAAGAACCTTCTTTCAGTTCCTCAATTGACACAAGCAAGAAACTATGTGCTGTTCGGGCCAGAAGACGTGAAAGTATTTCACCACGCTGAAGTAAGAGAAAAGCCCATGATGAAAGGGAAGAAGGTAAACTCAGTATATATAATGTCTGTTGAGACTGCTTATGTTGACAAAACAAGGAAGTCAGAGACAGCAGATCTATGGCATGAAAGGCTGAGTCACGTCGGTTATGCTAAGCTGGATGAGATGATGAAGAAGTCGTTGGTGAGAGGTCTGTCAAAGTTGGAGGTGAGGAAAGACTTGGTCTGTGCAGGGTGTCAATATGGTAAAGCTCATCAACTACCATATGAAGAGTCAAAGTTCATAGCCAAAGCTACGTTGGAGCCGATTCACTCAGATGTGTTTGGACCAGTAAAGCAAGTATCAATAAAAGGTATGAAATATATGGTTACCTTTATTGATGACTTCTCCAGGTTTGTGTGGGTCAAATTTATGAAGGAGAAATCATAAACTTTCACTAAGTTTAAAGATGTCAAGGCTGAGATAGAAGCCAAGCTCGGCAGAAGGATCCTCTGCATGAGGTCGGACAGTAGAGGAGAATTCACCTCGGACGAGTTCTCTGAATTTCTTTTGAAGAATGGAATCAAGAGGCAGCTGACCTGTGCGTACACCCCAAAACAGAATGGAGTAGCTGGGAGAAAAAATAGACACTTGGCCGAGACATGTCGTAGCATGCTTCATGCAAAGCTTGTTCATGGCAGATTTTGGGCCGAGGCGATGAGAACAGCTGCCTATGTGATAAATAGACTACCACAGCAGAGGCTGAGCTTCAAATCTCCATATGAGGTATTGATGAATCAAACTCCCTCAGTAAGCTATTTTCGTGTATTTGAAAGCGTGTGATATGTATTCATCCCTGATCACCTGAGAACTAAAATGGAAAAGAAGGCAGCTAGGTGTATCTTTGTAGGGTATGATGATCAGAAGAAAGGTTGGAGGTGATGTGATCCTACAACTGGAAGATGCTACACTTCCAGAGATGTGGTGTTTGATGAAGCCTCAGCTTGATGGACATCAGACAGCCGAGATCAGTCTCTCAACAAAGCAGAGTCCGAACCTAGCGAAGGTAAAGTGTTTCTCGAGGATGGCAGAGAAGAGCCGAAACTTGCTTAAGAAGAAGTTCCAGCTCGGCACCAAGAAGAAGAGGAGCAGCATCATCTCAGATGGTCTGACAGGATCAGGAGGCCTAATCTCATGTATGCAAATGCAACCATCATTGAAGATGAAGCTGAGCCCGAGAGCTATGATGATGCAGCAAAGAAACCTGAATGGATAAACGCTATGAAGGAAGAGTTGTCATCTGCAGAGGAACCAGACATGGGAGCTGGTAGCAAAGCATGAAGACGTGAAACCTGTTTCATGCAAATGGGTGTACAGGTTTAAGAGAATAGCAGATGGTTCCATTGAAAGATTTAAGGCTCGATTGGTGGCCAGAGGCTTCTCTCAACAGTATGGCTTGGACTATGACGAGACCTTTAGTCCAGTAGCCAAGTTAACAACTATTCAGGTGTTACTAGCTATAGCTGCAAGCAAAAGTTGGAACTTGTTGCAGATGGATGTGAAGAATGCATTTCTGCATAGTGAGCTGGACCATGAGATCTACATGGAACAGCCAAAGGGGTTTGAAGACCAGTTAAAGCCAACCTTTGTTTGCAAGCTAAAGAAAGCGTTGTATGGATTAAAACAAGCTCCAAGGGCGTGGTATGGTAAGTTTGCTGAATTTCTTGTTCATTGTGACTACAAAATGACAAGCTCAGACTCAAGTTTGTTCGTCAAAAGGGTTGGAGACAAAGTATCTATAGTACTAGTATATGTAGATGATCTAATCATCACATGAGATGTTAGTTAAGAAATTCAGCAGGTCAAAAAGAATCTATCCATACAATTTCAAATGAAGGAACTCGGCCACTTGAATCACTTTCTCGGACTTCAAGTTGAATAGACAGAAGAGGGAATTATGCTGCATCAGGAGAAATATGCAAATGACTTACTAAGAAGATTTGGAATGGATCAATGTAAGCCTATGACGTCTCCCATGGAGCCAAGCCTAAGTTTAAGTGCTCATGAAGGGAAAGATCTGGAGGATGCTGTTGCGTACCGGCAGCTGGTTGGAAGTTTAATATATTTAACATTGACCAGGCCTGATATTTCATGTGCAGTTGGAGTAGTAAGTCGGTTTATGCAGAGTCCCAAGAAACCACACTTAGAAGCTGCGAAGAGAATCCTCAGATATGTTAAAGGAACGTCTAGTCTCGAAGTGCAATACAGGAAAGGAGCCGAGCTCAAGCTTGCTGGGTACTGTGATGCTGACTATGCAGGTGATCATGATACCAGACGTTCAACATCTGATTATGTTTTCTTCTTAGGAACAGGGGCTGTGTCCTGGAGCAGTAAAAGGCAGCCAACTGTTTCTCTTTCTACAACTGAGGCAGAGTATCGAGCAGCAGCAGCTGCTCAAGAATATGTGTGGCTTGTCCAATTGCTCAATGAATTGAATCAATCAATTGAATATGCTGTGAAGTTACACTGTGATAATATTTCCTCAATTCAGCTAGCTGAAAATCCAGTGTTTCATGCTAGGACGAAGCGTGTTGAAGTTCATTACCACTTCATTCAAGAAAAGGTGCTGAAAGACGAGATAGCGTTGGAACATGTGAATTCAGAAAATCAGATTGCTGATGTGTTCACAAAAGGTTTCAGTGGAACGAGGATGGTAATGTTTCGATCAAAACTGGGAATGATAAGAGCTGGTGTTGAGGAGGAGTGTTGAGATCTACAACACCAGCCGTGCTGAAGCTGAGGTGTTGAGATGCTGAGGCCGAGGTGCCGAGGTGAGGCCGAGATGCCGAGGTGAGCTGAGGCCGAGCTGAGATTGGCACGTGCTATGGTAGTAGAAGAATAAGGCACAAGAGTAGGGAGTAAAGCGCAAGAATAGGAATTAGTTGGGCAAGTTAGTGGCCTTGTTTTTCGGATTTGTTAGTTAAATATTTCCTTATAAATAGCTTGTAATAGTTAGAAAAAAGTAAATTGAGCTTTTGCAATTAAAAGAGTTTGTTAATCAATTCAACTTCTTCAATTGTGGTGTTTTCTTTCCTTGTGTTCTTGGTCCTTATTCAACAAAGTATGCCTTGAATTACGTCTGGCATAACCTTTTTTTTTTCTTTTTTGGATGAAACGTTCAGTTCGATGCTTTCGAGCAGAATTCTGTTACAGTGTCTTATTCTTTTCATATTTTATTTTTGAAATAACTATGGTAGAAATATATTACCAAAAACAATGGAACAACTTGTAAAATTAATTTTGTTTTAGAGAAGGAAACAAGTGATAGGACTAGTGCAAACGAGTAAGTATGAAAAGATTTGCCGATTCTTTTAGGACATTGCTTTATTCAATAGTTTGGAGTCTTCATAACATCAGATCATTTTTTTTTGTTTGATTGACATAGGATTTGGTCAAATGAGATATCGTTTACAATGATAACAAGTGGTTAAACATAATTATTATGTTACCAATATGGGCCATTATTAAATGCTACTTATGCACAGCATTAGTTTGTCGTAACTAGAGTATCCGGCACACTGATAAGAAAATCACTAACATCCATTTACAAGGGTTGGTACTTGGAACAAGAAACACCATGTCGCATAAGATCAAAGTCTGAGTTTTGTTAATTGACGTATATTATGGGCTGTTTTGTCCTGAGTTTCATGTGTAATAGAGGATTTATTAAATGTCAGACTGACACTAATGTTTTTTAATTACAAATAAAACTAGCATAACTTTGACTGATTAGGTGGCAGGCCTTCCATTGATTTGTTTCGAATCTAGATGCTGTGTTTGAAATAACTGACGATATCATTTATGAAAAGTTGAAAACCTGACGCCAGGTGTATGGCTGAATTCGCACCAAATTGCAAACTTGTATGAAGTAGACAATAGCATGTCTTTTTGTTGTTCATATAAACAACAGTGAAATATGATTCAAGACGTGTATGCCATCTTATTTTCGTTTATATACTTCTTTTTGTACTAAATGGCGATTTAAAATGCAAGTAATCGTCCATTGTGCGTCACCGTCTTTGTTTAATATCAGAAGGACTAGTTTATAGTTGTTCATGGATGTTCTTAAATAAAATTTGGATCACGTGGAGATTGTTGGAAAAAATACATAAAAGTGCTTTAGAAAGTATTCCAAATTTATATAAAAACATGTGAGAAGTTTGATTGAAGAAATGAGTTTGGATTGGATGAGATGAGACCATACTTTGAAATCTGAAGAGATTGAACGTTCAATGCTAGACTGAACGTTCCGTGATGAGTTTTGAGTTCGGTCTGGTATAGAAGCTTTTGTTTTCTAATCAAACACTAAATTTCGAAGTTAAATTATGCAGAAATATGTGAAATTAACTTCTATCTTGTGAATTAAAGTCTATAAATACAAAAATCATAAGATTTTGAAGAGTGACTTTTTGGAACAACTTTTGAAAGGTTCCTGAAAATAATTTTGAAAAAACTTGCATAATTTCTTCCTCCTCTTATTTCTTCTTCCTCTGATATTAAACACTTCAACTAGACAAGTTCAATCTTCTTTTCGTAGAGCAAATGAAAAAAATTCATTATATCCTAGGAGATATTTGCCGCGTAGTCTACCTTGCTTTATTAGTAGAGTCAAAATTGCTTTAAGAACAGTTGAGCATTCATTTGTTATGCCTTGGCTATTTCTTTCCTTTATGTGTCGCTTCCTTTCTGTTTTGTTACCATATATTTGTAACCTTTCTTATAATCTTGTGCATTTTCAAAGAAAATTTGAGAAAACTTGAAAATTATTTATTTGATGTTCTCTTCCAATTTCTTCGGTCTTCAACTTAGTGTTACTGATTTCTTTAACGTTTTATCATCTTCCAAACCTAAATTTCTGACAATCTTAAAGCAGTTTTGTTTGTGGAAGATGATAGATTTGAAATAGTCAAATCATATGAAGAAATCTATGTTGTCGTTTCTTTAACATTCTTCATTCTCAATTCCGACAAATTGTAGATTTGAACCTTAAAAAAGAATATCATAGAGAAACTATATAAAGTGCTAGAAATCAAAGAGGTCTAAGAAGACATATTTGAACCAAATAATCACTCAAAACAAGATGCTCTTAAGTTGAAGGGTGAGGGGTGTTCTTCAAAAGTTAGCAGCACATAAAGATGGGAGCCACGGTAACTATGTACACACGAATGAATTTTGATTCGCTTAGACATATTAGATGCGCAGATTCGCGTTGGGTTATAGCGGGTACCTTATAGTGAACGCAATCCGCAAAAAATGGAATATTCATGACTTTATGGTTGTAAGTGTGCATGAGGCTTCAGATAGTTCTTAAGCCGAGCGATGAACAAATGTCATGTTCAATGATTTTGTTCTCCCAAAAAAAGTGCATGAGGCTTCAGATATTTTCAAAAACCTAAATTGTAAATTGGATCAAGAAATGACAAAATTAAAAGCATAACCTTAATATGAACCATGGAAAATTAGAACAACCAAGATACATAAGTTTAGGCTAAGGGTTGTTATTTCTTTAAACTTAAGCAGATGGCTTTCAAGCCAGAACCTATTGTTCACATCCAAAGTTGCACATTTTATTCTGTTATAACAAAGTTTATTTCGAAACATCATTAAAAAAAAAAGAGGAAAAACACCTTTATACGCTGGGGGTAATGTCCCTCGGACCTTCTCTAGTTTTTTTTCGATTTTTAGACCTTATGTATTTTAGGACTAAAATGAAAACACTATTAACACCTCTAATTAATTACATCATGTCTAAAACGCGATGATGTGGATTAAATATCAACAAATCATAAGAAGAAGGAACACCTTCGTGACCTATAACATTATTGATTCTTGTATATTTACAACAACAAAATCTATATTTTTCTTATTCGGATAATCTTTCGATTAAAAAAACAGACTCGTCTTTGTCTGAGGGTAGCAAAGCCGGGTGAGATTGGAAGGGAGATGGTTGAGGATTTGGATACAACGGGAGAAGTGGTGGGGGGCGCGGGAGAAGTGGTGGGTTCGGATTTGGATACAACGGGAAATAGCTACACTGGGAGGTCTAAAGATTTAAAAAAGGTAAAAATAATCTACAGATCATCACATCAAAATACAATTCTCGTAAAGGACAAACTCGTACAGCATGAAGTCCGCGTGTAAACGCTTGTTGAGCGCGTTTACTACTTCTGTTGTCGCCTACCTCCTCACGGTCACGGAATGAGCCCACATCTTAATTCACAAAGACCTTAATTCACTTCTTTTCCTCCCCCTCCCGATCGCCGGCCGCCCGTTTGATTCCCGGGCCAGAATTTGCTCGACAAGGAGAAAAAAATGAACGAAATTTCATGTTGATGCGTCAATTCTAATAATAATCTATATGCAGTGTTCGTCTCATATTGGTGATGGTTCGAACAGCGGAGATGGCGGTGCCGCAATTTGCTGATGCGGTGGAGAGGACGATGACGACGTCGGTGGCTGGCGGCCTGAGAGACGCGATGAGTTGGTGGGACCAAGTAAATGGATCACCTTTTTGGCAAGACCGTATCTTTCACGTTCTCGCTGCGCTTTACGGAATTGTCGCTGTCGTTGCTCTTGTAATCTTCTATTTTTGATTAAATGGTTAATCATCTCCTTTTACTTGAAATACTTTCAGTAAATTTTAAGGATTCAAGTTGTTGGATTTCTTTTTTGGGATTACATGGCTTTCTATTTAATTGATGCATATGGTTTTTCATTTGAATTAGCTTGAGTACGTGGGTGAAACTTCCTCTGAATGTGGATTTCTTCATGTAATGTAATAAATAGGTCAAGGAGTTTGAAAGTGATATGTGCATATTGCTATTTTCTTTCTCTCTCAGTCTTTTTCTGGGGTGATTTGGTACTACTTCGACAATATCTCATTCTACATTTTGATCTACAGTTGTGGGTTGATTTGGAAGTTTTTGCTGGATAACTTTCAGGTGCAACTGATTCGTATACAGTTGAGAGTTCCAGAATACGGTTGGACAACCCAAAAAGTCTTCCACTTTCTCAATTTCTTGGTGAATGGGGGTTTGTGCTTTTTAGCTTTAATCTTGACATTTTTGATATTGTTCCATTTGTTGTGCGTATCACTGTTTGAAGAATTAAAACGGGAATTCCTTTGATATGCGGTTGATAGTGTGAACGTTGTAATCTGAGAGAGGATCTGTCCTGAGCCATTGTTGTCCTTTAGGATGATGGTTAACGGATTTGGTTTTTGAATTTTCAGTTAGGTGCTTGGTGTTCGCATTTCGCCGAAATGTTCAACATTTGAATCCTGAGGTTAAGATTATTATAAATTATGTCTGTTTAAAATATTTATGTTCTCTGCCTTCCTAATTTTCATGCCTTGTTGATTTTCTTATTGCTAGATTGTTCAACACATCTTGCTTGACTTGCCTAGTCTCGTGTTCTTCACAACTTATGCTCTTCTGATACTATTCTGGGCAGAGATTTACTATCAGGTTGTTAAATCTGACTATTTGGCCAGAATATTTGTTTTTCTTTTTTTCTTTATCTAGTGTGTATATATATTTTCCTTTTCTTGCTATTTCCTGAAATTGCATGATGGTGAACCTTTTGTGTAATTTGGTGGTAGGCTCGTGCTGTATCAACTGATGGGCTGAGGCCGACTTTCTTCACCATAAATGCTGTTGTGTATGCTGTGCAGGTGATAATATTCTACCAGTAACATGCGTATTGTTTCACTTTGGAGTGTATGCAGGATATCATGATTAGCCTAAACTTATCCTTGTTTTACATGTTTCCGGGCCACGATTTATCTGTTGCTTCTGCTTCCCTGCTTGTTCTGATTGATCTATGTTAAACTGAAGTGAACACTTGCAATCAAGCCAAGGTGAAACTACTAGTTGGTTTATGTTTTGGTCCTTTGTTGTCATTCTGCATGTGTCGAGGAATAAGGATATGTTTGAAAATGTTTGAAGGAAATAAAATAGGCGTTTAATTTTATCTCAGGCATGTATGTCTTCCAAAAGTTAGATATGGATTGTTATTGGTCCAATGTCAATTGGAAGAAGAAAATAATAATCGTTTCTTCTTTTCTTTTCTGAAGATTCTTGTTCAATCATACGTATGTACCAAAAAAAATGCATGATCACGGACAGGACACAGTACTTGTTTATGGGGAACTCATTTTTTCTCATTCGTCTTGTTATCAAAGAAGTATCTTACTCTTAGAGTTCAGAAAACGAAGTACCAAATGATTTTTTTTCTTTGTGGGTGGGTTTGGGGGGGGGGGGGGGGGGGGGGGCTATGGTTGGATTTGTTGCTTGGTCTTCTTTTTCTCCCAAACTTCTTGCATATGTGATATTTGACTATTTAAAACTTTTAGCTAATTTCTTGAGTGATTTGCTGTCCTATGTTTTGGAAATGGTTTGCTTTCGTTAGTTGCTGATCATATGCATTGCATTGTTGAGGTTCTTTTTTGGACAAAAACGGGTTGTTATTGCGCCTGTAGTTGATCGTCCCTTATAGTGTACACAGAACGCCTATGGGCATATTATGATAACTTAGCCTCAATCTTGTAGATTATTCTATGGTTGGTCATATGGTGGAAGCCTGTAAGAGCGCTAGTCATTCTATCCAAGATGATGTTTGCAGGTTTTAGCTGAAAACCTTTTTGTGGATCATTCTATTTCAAATTCCAAATTTACCTCTTTTAGAATGCTAATATTCTTGATATGGCAGGTGTGTCGTTATTTGCTGCACTGGGCTTTCTGCTCTATGGTGGAAGGTATATAAATTTTTTACAGGTTCATTACTATCTATATATGCGTGTGTCCTCTTGAGTATTAGAAACCTAGATCTTTTTTGCCTACTGGAATATCATTTATGTAGTCTGTTACTTGGTTACAAAACTATTCCTATATTTACGGCTTTCTGGGCCAGGATTGAAGTGTATCTACCTGAGAAACTGACTTCCAAATGTAGGTAATGACTCACAACAACAACAATACTCAATTTTTTTTCCCCACTATGTGGGATCGGCTATATGGATTAATTAATACTCATGTGTTTTATTTATTTATTTTTTAGTCGTAACTTAAATCCTATCCCACTTTTGTGTCTCATACTTTATGCATAATATATGTCTTTAGAATACATCTCTTTCTAAAATATCATTTCATCTTAACCATGATTTCGGCCTAAGCATTTAAAATTATCACTTAAGTCTTATACCCTCCACATGGCACCGGTTATATGAATCAACTGTCTCCATTGTGCTGGATGTTGACCATATGTTCCTCAATTGTCATATAAGTCATATCTTTTTTTAATTATATATCCCTTGTTATTGTCTCTCTCCATGTCTTTTTGGTCTCCCTTTCCCACGTTTAAAATGCATCTCATTCATTGCCTCGTAACGGCTAACAGGTGCATCTGCAGGACACCTTTGCACATCTTCATACGATCTTAACCTTGACTCCTTCATCTTCTGATCTATAGGAGCCAACCCAACCTTTCTCCTTATATGTCCATGTTTTATTTTATCTTTTATTGTATAACCATACATTCATCTTAACCTTCTCATTTTCGCTATTCGCATTCTTTATTTATACTCATAATTGAATGCCCAACATTTGCGGGTCTTATTAAAACTTTCCTTTAAGCTTTAGAGGTACTTTCCCATCACAAAAAAGATCTGACGCACTTCTCCACTTTAATCATCCTGCTTGTACTATGTGATTCACATCTTTATCAATTCTTTCATCTATTTGTAGTATAGATCCTAAATACCTAAAATTCTCACTCAGACGAATCTCTTAATCTCCCAGTTTCGCGCAAGATTCCATGGTCATTCTTTTATTATTAAAATTAATTCCACATACTTTGTCTTCTTTCGAATCAATTTGAAGTCTTTTTCATCTAATGTTTTTTGTCTACATTCCAACTTAGCATTGATTCATTTACTAGTCGAACTCCTTTATCTCTACCTTAATAATTTCCAACGGTTAAAAATCCACCACATATTCTCTCCCTCTCTCCTTTCTCCCGCAGTCAACAATTATCTCTCTTTCCTCCCCTTCTCAGTCTGTAATCGAGCTCTTTCTACTCGAAATCCCTTGAATCACAACCTCCGTCCTCTTCTTAGGTTATTTGTTGCGGGCGGTGGTCAAAAACCTTGATTTTCTGGAAGTCAACAGGATTGACTTCTTAGGCAGGGTCTTGTGTTGTTGATTTTGGTAGATGGAAAGTGACTAGACTTGGCACTAAAATATGGTTCAGGACGACTTTAGTAAACAATTTGCGTCAACTGTTTTTTGAGCAAGTAATGCTTGTTGTCCACCCTTGACAACATTCTTGTAAATGTGCCTATTTTGACTCATATATGAAATCTTAACTTACAAAAAGAGACTAATTCACTAGTCTTATCAACCAACACAATGTTTTTTGCAAATAACATGCTCCACGAGACTCTGTTTTGAATGTGCCGAATAAGCTAATCTATTACTAAAACAAATAGGTATGAATTTAATGTCGATCTTTGGTGTAAACCCACTGTAATATAGAACTATAGGTATTCTTGAAATCTTTACGCTTGTCATTGCATTCTCATACATGTCTTTAATAATTTCTATATTTGCTACTTTAACACATTTTTTTTCAAGCACTCTCCAAAGGATCTCTCATAAAATGTTATCATATGCATTTTCCAAATCAATAAAATCCATATGCAAATCTTGCTTTTTCTCTCAATATCTCTCTATTAATCTTTTCAAGAGATAAATAGCCTCCATTGTTGACCTTCTTGGCATATATCCAAATTGATTTTCAGATACACTAATCTCTTTGCAAACTCTTTTCTTTGTCACTCGCTTCCAAAGCTTCATTGTGTGGCTCATTAATTTAATTTCTCTATGATTTGTACTATCTAGAATATGTCCTTTGTTTTTTATAAAAAGGTACTAAAGTGCTTTTTCTCTGTCCAGCTATCTTACCGGTCTTTAGAATCTTGTTAAAAAGATCTGTAAGTCATATAATATAGTGTAGTTGTGTTTTTGGGGTTTGATTCCGTCGTGGCTGGTGAACTGTTGGTATTTCTAGCTTTAGCATTGGAAATATAGTCTCTCTCTTTTGTGCAGGCTATTTTTGATGTTGCAGCGGTTCCCCGTAGAATCAAAAGGAAGGCGCAAAAAGCTGCAGGAGGTAATAGCTGTGTAACTGAAATCTAATTTCTCCTTTCTGACTGCCATTTAACTCCTCGTATTGGTTGCTGCAGGTTGGCTATGTCACAACCATATGTTTTTCTTGCTTCCTCATCAGGTGTATCATGGTGAGTCGTCTAGTGTTCCTTCAGAACGTGTTGATGGGACCTCAAGAAAAGATAGACAACATGTGTTTGGTTAACAATATTTATCAATTGGGTCTTCCAATAATGTATTATTTGTTGTAAATTCTGCTTTTGATTGATAAGGGCATTGGGTCAGCATGTTTTGATCAACTTTGGTCATGTCTTTCTGATTTTCATTGGATGTTTATCAAAATGTATTACCTTGTGGACTGCAGGTGTGTCTGAATGCCTTGGATCAGTCAGCTGATCTTTATGTTCTGAATCATCCTGTTCTAAATATCATATATTACCTTGTAAGTGGGTTTTCTTACTCTTTTCTGGGATTTACTTTCCTTCTTTTTGTATGTTTATTTTATTTTTTTCTTGATATTTGTGTACTTGTCTATCCTGAGAGTTGCAGACTTAACTTAGTTCTATGATAGAGCACGACTTTGATGGGCTGGTCACCCATCTTGGTCATGGACGCTTTAGATGGGTGTGGTAGTGGCGCGTGACTCGTGTATCACTAGTACGGTCTCAATATCCAGGGCATATATTGCCCATATTGCTGTTTTAAGTGTAGCATCCATCTAGCACATGCTACCATGTCTCTCCCTGTACTCTTAAAGTTCATGGCAAATTTATTACTTGTATACATTATACTTGGCCCACTGACATATAAGACCCACATTTGAATCTGCGATGAACCGCAAAGTAGCTAGTTCTTAGCAAATTTCAAGCAGTTCTATATTTTGCCCGTGGCTTAGAAAAATTCTAAAACGACTGAAAGGGTGTATAGTAACTGCTGAAATTTGGCTGAGGGTGAGATATGTATGGAAATGTAAAGAAAAGCACCCCCGTTCATTTTTTTTTTTTTTTGGGGGGGGGGGGGATTGTACGTGACTTATGCTTATGGTTGTATCATGCATCTTGTTTTGTCTTCTCCAACTGTGGGAGTATCATAATCTATTGTTACTTTGCATGTTGGTCCTTCTATTCTTATGCCATTTGACATATTACTTTATGGAAGTGGCCATAAGCGTTATATTTTTTTCTAACAGTTGGTGGAAATATTGCCTTCTGCTCTTGTCCTTTTTATTTTGCGGAAGTTGCCTCCAAAACGTGGGATCACACAATATCATCCTATTCGCTAGTCAAATGAATCGGGCGGTATCAGCTTCAAGGACTGGATTTGCTTTTGTGGTACTTGTGTTGTGAACATGTCAAGGCTCAAAAGGTGGACAGTAGTTGGATGGCTTATTCCAAAGTGGAGGAGCAGCAGTTTCATCTGATTGAACAGCTTTTAGCAAGTTCGTTCAAATGTAGCCCGTTAAGCAATTTACTGGATTTTGTAATTTCGTTTCAAGTCTTCTAATATTTACACATTTTCATACATGGATGACCTTTTGGCAAAATTGCCTGGTGTTGTGAGCATAGTGCGATGATCTTCTCCGTCTATACTTCGGACTGGATCTTAGCCGTGGATGTTTTCACAACATGAATGGTAGGTGGGATACCTTTTCGCTTACGTGTAAAAAGTTTTAAAACCTCTCGGCAATGATGCTCTTTAGCCGTAAAGATAACTGGACTTGGTATAGGTATTACTATAATAGATGCCTCAACTGATGAATAAACTTAATAGGAGGCTTCCGAGAATTTTCCTACCTTTTCTGTTGATGGAAAAAAGTAATAAATAAACACAATTGTATATATGTATACCTCCGAACGACTTCTTGTAACTGCGTCAAAACTATGAACAAAGATGCTCATTGAATTAGATATAAGATTCAAGTGGACAAAAGATACGACGGAGACAGAAACATGCACGTGTCCGTTACAAGCATCAACATCCTTTTTTTTTTCTTTCTCGACGAACATCAACGTCCATTACAAACACCAACGAAAGGACAAAACACTTCCACACAAAGGGACTATCTTCCCATTCCCAAAATCCCGAGTGCCTGGGGTTGGGGGGGGGGGGGGGGAAGAGAAAGAAAGAACTGCAGAACACCAGGGGCCAGCTTCTATATCACAAGATCTGGGTTTCAATCTACATAAGTTTAAGGGAGCGCGCCGTTTGTAACATCTCTTGCATCTCTACCTCCTCTAGCTCTCCTCCTTGTCTCTCCCTCTTCACTATCTGCATAAATATATTGTGACGTAGCGACCAGATGGATGAAGTACTAAATAAATAATATAGTAAATTTGTATAGTTACCTGTGAAACAGCTTGACATCTGCATTGGGTGTCGAGCTGCTCCAGTTGCTGGCAGCATTTAGGGAATTCCTCACGCCAACCACCTTCATTAAACATCCTTAAAAAATAAGAAGAAGAAGTAGAAGACGATCTGCTACCATCCACTAGATACTGGTGGCAAGAAGAAAACAGCTGCTGTTGCTCGATTTGTTCCTGGCAACGTGGCTGCTTTTCTTTTTGCTTACCATTAGCACCACAAATAGCAACAAAAGCCAACACGATCACTAACATGGAACCCATGCTGCTTATTTTCGCCATTCTGCAAAGTCTGATATGTAAACAAGTAGTAGAACTATAATAAAATCTTAAAAGGCTGGTTTATAAAATAGTGTTTATTGTGTATTGTTTATTCATTGATCATAAATGTGGTCTTTGGAAGAGATTTGCATGAAAACAACGTAGCACACCAAGCATGAAGCAAAGGTGTTAGAAAGTTGACAGACGTGTGTTTCATATTTTGCATGGGGAAGAATCGCCATGTGAGCCTACACGTATATGCTTCTCTGCCTCTTATTACGGTTAGGGAATAGTTGGGGAGACCAGAGGCAATAATTTCGCCTTCTCATATTTTAATCACCTATGCACCGATTGGTATATATAGGAAGGCTATTGTGACTTTTCCTTCCTTCTCTATTTTTACTATTTTTGCCGTT
The DNA here is from genome assembly GCA_036186865.1 of Eustoma russellianum. NCBI lineage: Eukaryota > Viridiplantae > Streptophyta > Magnoliopsida > Gentianales > Gentianaceae > Eustoma > Eustoma russellianum. The sequence goes on from AP025062.1 coordinate 207,360, forward strand.
TAAATTTGTGCCAACGTTGTATTCCCCTTTCTTTTTTCCTAGAGAAAAGGTTCTCAATGAAATTATTCGAACTTTTTGAAGGACGTCGGAATAGAAAAAGGTAACAGTGACTAAACACCAGCACCATCACGCCTTCACCAGAAATACACGAGAAACTTTTGACATGCATAAAAGAATACCCATGCATTGCATGCATTTTCCAAATTCAAATGAAAATAATAGTCATCAAGTATCCATGATAATTCTTGCATTCGACAAAAGTTCTTCCCAACTCAATCACTCTTGGTTAACAAGACAAAGAGCTCCTCGTCAGATATTGCTCCAATCTCCATAGCCCTTTCTAAAGCACTGAGACCTCCTGCATCCTTGATTGAACCACGTGCACCTCTGCAAATCATTTTACATATGTTAATACTATATTTAGATCATGAACAAAAGGAAACCTACAACTAGCTCCGAGTTCCCAAGAAACCATAGCCAAAGAGAATTTCAGTATTACTACTTCGACCTCATCCAATGCTACTTTGACCTCATCCAACAAAAAGGTAATCCTCAGACAAATGATACAAAATATACATGTTTGTCCTTAATTTTGGCCAGGATTATGCCGTTATCAAAATTCTCACTAATTTTCATCTGAGTACGTTAAATAAATGTACCTTCGAAGCAGTAGTTTTGCCAACTGGTTGTCCCCTCTAGCTATGCAATGTTGGAGAGGAGTTCTTCCATGAAAGTCGGTTTTGTTTATATCCAAACCAAACTGCAGCAACAGCTCAAGCATCACTAGGTTGCGACTGAGACATACCAAATGCGACAAGGAACACCCTCGGAGACACGATTCAGGTTTGTCATTAGATTTGAGACAGACAGCTGGATCATCACATATCCTTTCATCATCTTGTGGTCCTCTCTGGAAGCCCTGTACGGGAAAATCTTGAGGCAGCTTGGAACTAGCTAACTCATCGTAGGTGGTGTTGATGATATTTATATCAGACTCCACAATTAATCTATACACTTCTCGCACATTATGATCTTGCACTGCTTCCCATATACAGTTGGCCGCGCTCTGAGTGGTGCACGAGGTAGCCTTTCCGCAAAGAACTTTCTCAACATACTGTTCAGGAAGAGCGGCAAGTGATGCACATAAGCAAACTTTTAGACAAGTGGCATAAGAAAACCAAGTTATTCAATTTGAATACTAGCAGTTACTTTGACGCGAACAAAATTTCCTTGTAAAATAGGAGTAATGTGTTATAGAACATCCATGATCTCAATAAGAAACATGTAATTATCCTTCTGCAAAGCTAACTACAAGATATGTCTTGACACAAATGAGAGCAGTGAGTAAATATTAATAGAAAGGCATACCTTTGCCTGAATATACTTCTCCTTCTGATTAGTGGTATCTGTAGGCCTTGGTTTGGCGACAGATGGAAGCTCAACTTTTCCTTCAAGTCTGTGAGAGTTATAGATTGTAGATTATTAATATAAAACATTATTCCTACTCCCGAGAGAGAGAGAGAGAGAGAGAGAGAGAGGAGAGAGAGGAGAGAGAGAGGAGAGAGAGAATAGAAGAAGAGAGAGAGAGAGAGAGAGAGAGAGAGAGAGAGAGAGAGAGAGAGAGAGAGAGAGAGAGAGAGAGAGAGAGAGAGATCGAAGAGAGAGATCGCCTCAATTAGTCTCTTAGAATAGCGAGAGAGCGAGATTGAGAGAGAGAGAGAGAGAGCATGACTTAAGAATACATACCGGCCAGGAAAAGAATAAAGATGAAATACGCATTGCAAAGTTTAATCCTCCAGTGGAACTATAATACAAAGAACAGCGAGTACTAATTAAAAATCTCACCTCTCATCCTGGAGTGAGAGAACCTTCTCCCAGACAGAGTTGCTAAACGCATTGCCCAATGCTCGGAACAAATCCAATACAGTAGGTTCCCAAACTTTGACATCCAAGTTTATGGATCTAACCTGTCATTCAAGATGCACTATTTTACCATTACAGTTTTCCGCCAATATCCACCATGCTGACCCTCAAATTATAGCACAGGAAAACTATAGCTTTGATTTCATCATATTGCGAAGTGTCCGTACTATCAAAATAAAGTTCCAATATATATCTAAAGTGATTGGTAGGTTTAACTAGCAATGCATCATTGTAAAGTAAAAAAATGACCATGCATGTCATGCGCAGACTTTGCGACCTTCTTATCTTAAATACTCAAATACTTGATAGGAGGACAAAGCAATAAAAGGAAAGAGTGTGAGAAATGACAGCCAAAGAGATGAGAGAGATGCTCTATAGGGCCCTCTTAAAAGGACGCAAAATTTTCCACTAATATTGGCAAGACCCAGCACCATCACACCTTCACCACTGCTGCCGCTCCACTCTGACCACCGCCGCCGCCGCACCTTCACTCCGGCCACCACCAGATTTTAGCCCCTCTTCCTCTCAATATCCTCTTTCTTTTAGACTACTAACATCTTCACCATATCTCAAGATGCCTAGAAAAAGGGCAGCAACGAAGGCTGCCATCCTCAAGAATAACACACTTAAAGCTATGTTTTGTTTCAATGAAGCGGATCTAACTTCAGCTTGTGGCATAAATCTAGAAGACCCATCTGAAGACCATACCAATGTGGAAGAAAGCTCAGATTTCCCAAGAGTCCGTCATTCTGCTGAACAAGGTAATAATGATGAAGTTTTCTCAAGTCCTAGTCCTAATAAGCTAGGAGAATGTGGCCTCCATAACCAAGCTTCTGGCTATAAAGACCAGACAAATGGGCAATACCCACTGGACAATGTCGTTACCCACCAGACCATCCAAGTTGGTGCTGCCTTTGACAATAAGGCACCCCAGTCCACTTAATATATGAGCATTGAAGTAGTGCAATCAAAGATTTGGGAATTTGACCCAAACAGGAACAAAATCCAACTCTAGGTGCTGGATAGGCTTGTCTGGAATGCAAGACCGTAGAAAGAGCACCCTATTCCTCAAAAGCATAGGAGAGAGATCAATAATGCTCTATTTTGAGTCTTTAGACTGAAATCTAAATATAAAAAGTTCTTCATCCAACTTTTGTGCTTCAAGTAGCCATTTAGATTTTCATCTTTGCTCGGCAAACTTCTTCATTTCAAAGAAAGAAGCGTTGTTTCCCCGTTATTTGACCTACAATGGAGAAGTTCTATTTCTTCTTATCCTCTGCTACTTTGTGAGGGTTGATATGGAAGGAGCGAATTCCTTCATCTATATCAAATTGCTCATTAAAGAGTGTAGACTAGGCTTCATAAGTAAAATCGGGCTTGAGCAGCGAAGCACAAGCAGATTTAGCCTCATAAAAGCTTGCATGTTAAAGATCCATCTAGATCGTTAGGATCTAGCCATTTTGAAAGAAGAATGAAGAGTTGGTTGTTCTCCAACTGCTTTCCATGGCCGAAGTGGCCTTTTTGGCCAAAGAAGAAAAGGAGAATGTGTTCCAGTATTTCGCAAGTGAGAGAAGTAAAATTATAGTGTTAAGAGGGAGGACGTTGATTTTAGAAGACGGAGGACAGAGGAGAGAGACAACAATGGAGGAGAAAAGAGGAGAGAGAAGAAATAATACCGTTAAAGAGACGTCTGAAGAAAGATTGTCATCACATTCTCCATTATTGAAAAAGTTGATATACATTAGGAAGATGTTGAAAAAATTTGGTGATACGGTCTCGACTAAAATGGCGTTGCACAACTGGAATACAGGGGGGAATTTTCTGCGAGAGATATATATAAAGATCTAAGGCTGAAGGAGATTAGGAGATCTTGGGCTAGCATGATTTGGGTCCTTCCTCTCTGAAACATTCATTTGTTTTTTGGATGGCGACTTTGGACCGATTGACTACTCAATCGAATTTGAGCTTTTTGGATATTGATTCATCATGCTACTCATGTGGTGATGCTTCTTTGGAGACTTCTCATCATATTTTCCTTGATTGCAAAGGTTGACGAGGATGCATGGAAGGAGGTCTGAACCCGATTTTTTATCAATAGAAACTAGGCTTTCTTGGCTTCATTATTCCGTTGGTTGAAAACACACACTCGAAAGAAAACATTTTGGTCCCAATTTATCCATGCGACAATTGCGGCTACCATTTACATGATATGATAGTCTAGAAACAGTAGGACTTTTGAAGACGTTTCACCTTCTCCTCAGAATGTAGTGCATAGTCTTTATTCTTGTGTTTAGGCTTTTACAAGAATTACTTGCAAAAATTTTCATTTTTGAAGGACTCATTTTGTATAGATACTAGATGATAGCTTTTCTTATGATATGTATAGATAGAATCTAGGCTAGATAGTATTAGATTTGGAAGGCTGGTTGTATGCATCGCATCCTGGGTATGCCAACATATTTATACGTTTTGATAGTCCATCGGACTCGGTTGAATGAAACCATTCACATTTCAACCAAAAAAAAAGGGTAAGAGTGTGCTCCCCAATGAATGATGTGCATGAAAATTCAAGCCATGCAGCACGAAGGAATGTCAAATGGAATTCAGGAAATTGTAAATACCAAAGGGTGAGGGGAAAATAAATAGGAGTAAAAATTTTCAACCTGCAATGTTCAAAAACCGCACCTTTGAAATGTGAACGCCAAGATTTCGATGAATGCCAGAGCACTCAATGCATATCAAGATGCCAAGATTTAGAGAAGCCCATTCAGGATCAGGAGCACTGCATTCTGCACAATGATCATTACCTGGTATTGCTCTAAGAACCTTAGAAACAGAATGTGTCCGATGTAGATTTCTCATCTCATTTGAACCATTCTCGGTACTACCAAGTCGTTTTAAGGCAGACGATGCACCTAAAACTTCATCAATCTTTGGGGTGTCATTTTCCCCAGGATCTAACTGCAATAGGCACAATACATACTGATAGTTCATAGAGGAATTTCACATTAGCCTTCTACAGTATAATGGAAGGTTCAGACAATATGCCAACCTGCTGCAAGTGGGAATTTAGTAACGATGCAATGACAGCTGTGATTTTGGTCATCCAGTCAGTCCTTTCGGCTTCATTTTCAGCCTGATCAACAACCAGTACTCCAAATAATTATTATCCCATGAATGATGACAAGAGGAACCAAAAGTTTGATGCATTTTCTGCCGCCATTCTTTACACAAAACATAACAGCAAAGACTACTTGGGAAATAAGTTCATGAGAATATTATTAAAGCCTGCGACTGAAGCTCATATACCAATGAAATTTTAGAATAACAGAAGGAGCTAAAGGAACAGTAGAGCCAATGCAAACACAAGAATGAATTGTTTGACCATTATACCTGCAGCGTGATTGTTTTGGATGGGGAAATCAACCTAAAGCAAAGCCGCAAGTCCATATCTTCCGAATCAATTTTAATAGTTGAGGTGTGAAGATCAACTGTACGGCAGCCTGAACTCTCTTCGTTCAAGGATGCTCCCTTCGCATGCCGGGCTCGGAATCTCTCGAACATGCTTCTACCATATTCAGCTGTACCAGACAGATGATGTAATTGAGAACCCTGAGAAAAGAACATTAAGGAAAATTGATCACTTGCAGCATGGATGACTAGTATACGTCAGAATGGCTCATGTACAAGAAACATAAATCTCGACTCTTCAACCAAAAAAAAAAAAAAAATCTTGTGTTTTAAGCAAGCGGGCATCTCCAATATTGAGCGGATGTGCATAAAGATATAAAATACTTTCCCTTCAAACCACTGAGGCTAACAAACCAGAACATTCAAAACCATAAAAGCAAGAAATCTTGTGTTTTAAGCCTCCACTCTCATCTAACTAGGGCACAAGAGCAAAATAATTAACGCATACAAGTAGTGGATGTAAAATCCCATTTAAGGATGTAATTTTTCTTCACGTCCACAGGACTACATTAAGTTAGAGATTATCAATGACAGGGGTGACAAGGAGTTCAGGATCACCTCTTCTTGGGATTTATTCACCTCTGCATTGTGTCCAAAGCAGATGTAACCCAGAAAAGAACAAAGAAGAAGAAGAAGAAAGCAAAACTATTCTGTAAATCCTGTATCATATTTGGCACTAATCACAATCGAGCACATTGTCATTTTTATCAAAAAGCAGTCACGAGTACAAACTAAAAAGTACCCCTGGCTTGGTCCCTTGATCTCTGTAATAGTACAAGGTCCCCAGGTTGTCAAGCACAAAGAATCTTCTCTTCCAATCTGCTCTCAAACTCGAGGATTTTTTCAAAAGATACCCCTGCTTGATTGTTTGAACCTGTAAAATGCATTTAGAATCATTGTTCACCACTTTTTTTTTTTTTTTTCTGCAAGTTAAAATTTCACATATGAGCCCAAATCAGGCAAATTTACAATGGTGGACATCCCACTTAGGGAGACATCAAACAAGGCTTGCTCGAAATACAAGTTGGTCTAAGTTTCCTATCCATGCTCTACTATCATTGTTCACCACTCATATTTCAGAGGAATAAACATTTCAACAACCTCTATGCTACTTCAAGGACTCAAGCTAAAAAACAACAACAACATTACCCCATTGCCTTAGAGGCTCCCGCCTATGGCGAGGTACGGGGGGTCAAATGTACACAACCATACCCATGTGTTAGAAACACACAGAGGTTGTTTTCCGATGACCCATAATGGTGCGTCAAGCTGCGTCGATCAACTGCTACTTCACAATATAAGAAGAGCAGCTAATTTAATGAGTCATTTTGCTTTATTCCATCATATTCCAAAGTCAAGGAAGAGTGTGTCCTTGACTCCATTGAAAATGGAAAAGGCTAGAGCTAAAAAAGCACATAGAAAATCACAATTTACAATGACAAGATTAATAAGCTGTCTCACCTCACCTTTTGTGGCAGACTTCATAATTGCATCTATGTTTTTGTCGAGATTCACACCAACTCCATTTTTCACCATAGAGCTAGTTGATGTTTTCAAATTGCAAGAAGCACGCATTTGGTCCAGCTCAGCTTGTGTCCGAAACTCTTGTATTCTTTTTGCAAATTTATCTTGTTCGATGTGGGATTGTTCCTTTGTTTGCTGCGCATATGCCAATACCTGACAAGACTTGCAAATCTCACAAAAGAATTTACATAAAAGTTTGACGATATTTCTCAACTAGGGAAACGACAAGCAGATCTGCAAAGTTTTGAAGTCTTCGTGTGTGGCTAAGTTTGCAGGTTTATATAATTGACAGCATAGTTCAGAAAGAAGAAATCGATATAAGATCATGTAGTTGATATGATCAATTCTTTAAGCATTACTTTCTATAGCTGCAAACTGAATGGGAGGACAGATAAGTATGAGTTTACCAAAAAGAAACTCGACAAAATAGTAAAATACAGTAGGAAATTCAAATGGAAAGAGTAGAAGAAAATGCAACCTGGTGAATAAACGGCTCCATTTGGCTTAACAAGTCGTACCCCTAAAAAGATGGAAAAAGACGAGCTATTTAACAGCGATTAAAACAAATGAAGAGCGATGTCTTCCATCATCAGAGACATACCAATTTAAAGTATCTCAGGTGTGCATCCATAATAGCACTAATAGATTCCAAGAACTCGTATTTCTTTTTTGCCTCGATATTCATGAGAGCACTCACCTGAAAATTCCTTAATACAAAGATCAAAATTAAGTAATAAAACAAAGAATTTAAAAGCACCCAAGGGCAGTAGCAACATACTGTGTTGAAGCGACTTCTTTCAAATGCAGACTTCGAGTTATCAAGATCCTGTTTAAAGCAAGTGGATTAGACAGGCAGTTGGTGTAGGACATCACATTGAATAAAACTAAAAATTTGCCTCCTGAAAGCTACTAAATTGACTAAGTTGCCAAAAAAATCCCATAAGATAGAGAAAAAGAAACAGAGGTCTATTTCGGCTTGATGAAAACATCTCTTCCCGGCTAAAATATAATGATCGATCCATCTCAAGAAAAGGAACATCAATTGTAAATCACCAATTAAAAAGCGTTAATATTCAAGGAAGCCTTCAAATTACAATTTCTCATTGATGCTAGCCAACAAAGTTACCTCTTCCAACTCAGCAACAATCTCGTCCCTGGTGCTCTTCTTTAAAGAAGCATATTTTTCACGTGCCTAAAAATCATGGAAAAACATGTGGGATACATGATAGCTCTAGAAATGCTGTTATATAACAACCCAAACATCCTTGAGCATTTAATAAATGTTCCTGACATAAGCCAACAAGAAAACTTAGTAACTAAGAAGAAACTAGTTGACTATGTATGTTCGATAATCAGTCTACAATATGATAGAAATCTGCCATGTGGTTGTTACGTCTTTTGCAAAAATGTTCAAGTTCTTGCATATAATCCGGATAAAATGCTCACCATCTGTAATTTCATTACAAGAAAAAATTATTGAACATAATGTTCCATTCAAAGGGCCTAATAGTGGCTACTAGAGCAAAAGCCAAATGGAGATCATGGATTCTGTCTGATAATCAGATCATCTGAGGTTGCATCATGGTAGACAAGTCCTTGATCTAGCAGGTCCTCAACTAAACAAGCCCTCTTCCTAGAAATAACAGAGGATGACGCCATAGACCATGAATCATTGGAGCTACCAGAGCAGAATGACACTTCCATTACACCAGTTGGGCTGCTAGGCATGCTGCTAGGCATTCCTCGACCAAACTTTCGCTTGTTGGATTCAAGCAAGCAACAATCTTTGTGATCACCCTGTAGCAATCTTCCACTTTGCCCTTATCAATTCCAAGAACGGCCACAAGTTCTTCCTGATATTCAACTCCAAGAGAAGGCTGAAAGCTAGTAAAGACATGCAGCACTGTGGCAGTGGCCATTACAGAAGGTAACAGATGAATCTGCACTCAGAGATGATGGAGAGGAGAAAGCATTCACATCTCCTAAAGAATTCCAAGAAGGTCTGGTTCTTCAATCCCAGTCTTCTTGCAATTTAGTCAAGCAATGAAAGTGAGGTCACGAGAAAGACAAGTCACAGCTGCAAGTTGAGCCATCCATGGCTGCTTCTTCTCACCACTAGTGAAAAATTTATAGAAAAATCTATCCAAATAGCTCACAGCAAGAACAGAAGTAGAAGCAGAAAATGAATGATAAGCAGAAAAATTGAGAATGCAGTCTACAGCCTCATTTATAACCATTTTCAATGATGGATTGCCCTCCAGAAATCCACTAAAAAACTTAATATCTTGTTCTTTTTCAACAGACAGCCCAAATCTTGGTCCAGAACCAAAACGAGTTGTTCTTGTTCAATACCTCCAACATTATCAACATTAGCAATTTTTTGTTACATAAACCAGTCCTCCCTATCAAATTCCTCCCGCTGTTCTTCCTCACAGTACAAACCGTCCAATAAAGATGGAAACTTTTGTTCATTTTCATGAGCCATGTTATTTGAGAGAGTGTGAAATCAAGTTGTTTTAAGCTTTTCTATGAGCTTAAGGTAAGATCTTGAAGATAAAATAAAGGCCCAGAAGCATGGATTGAGCCATTTTCCTCTCTCTGTCAAAGAAATTCTTGGGAGGGGGAAGAGGAAGAAAAGCTCATAGGCTACGTGGTTGTTACGTAAAAGCTACAAAATTTGATCAAGGTGGATCCATCTCCCCATACTGCTGTTATCACATTTTTCCCATAGCATTCTCTAGCTACTAAAGCAAATATCCATTGAACCTGCAGCCAGTAACTTGGAAATAAATTTAAACCACGTCAAATAAACAATGTTCGGTTAACCTAGAATACCTGATCATAACTGTATGTAGCTTTATCAAACCGACGTCGTGATTCCTGCAAAATCAGGGTGAGAAAATGTCACACAACTCCCTGTCATGACAAGAAAAGCTAAAGTTTTATATTGTAAAGCATGCATGCCCAAAAGGAACCGATTACTTTTGGGAAATGTCATACATCTTGAATACCATTTGACCAAAAATCTTAAGTTGATATGAAGATGCCTAAATTTGATATTTAAGCAACTTTTTGTAAAGCAGTAGATATTGGATAGCGTGTTTCATTTGGTCACTCTCTCCAAAACTCGAGCGAAGAAGCTCCCATCCCCACTATGCTGTAAAGGGACAAGTCTTTGACTATCCCCAGATAAATATATGATGATGAAACTGCCGAGGTTGTAAGCCACCTGTTGAACCTATTGTTGGTCAAGCTAAGCTTGTAGTGGCTCATTTATAAGCAATATCTTTTGTAAATGCCCTATTTTGGCATATATATGATAAATTTAACTTACAAAACAATATATTTAAGCACTTCATCACACACCTTCCTGCGGGCCTTGGACAACCTAATACGTGAACAACACAGACAGGATAGTAATGATGTCAATTAAAATCAAAGATTGGATCTTTTCCTGGGAAAACAACTTGAGTTGGCATCAAACCTACAAGCTTTAAGCTGACAGCTAGATATGTAATGAAGATAACAGAACCCTGAGTTATACACAAGGAGCATTCCTCTCTTTCCGTCATTGATTGGACTCCCCGCATCCCACGTGTACCTATTAGATAGCTAATATTGGTCTACGTTTTGGAGTTGCAAAATCATAAATAAACTATTGTGTTATCTAAATGAAGATTCAGAGAGGCTCCTCATCCTCAGTGAGCTGGTGACGGTTAGGGAAATTATGGTGCATATTGTACAGGTTCACATCAATAAATCCTCCACTTTTTGGACATCGTGCATACTTAGGTAAAATTCTAGGCAGCCCTAGTTTCAGCATGAAAACCATCTTTCATCTGATTTTCTATAATTAGAATTCAATTTCAACCATCTCCCTCCGGAATCTCATAAGAATCTTTTCCCCTTTCCTGCCATAATCAACGTTAAACAAAATGCAGTTTCGTGAATGATAAAGCAATTATTAAGAATTCATGCCCGTAATGGCAGACAATGTTGGCCCAATAGTGGGAAGAGAAATAACCTTTACATCCTGTAGATCGACAGACAAAAAATCACTGAGACGATCAAGCAGCACGTGCTCTACCTGTTACAGGCATTTCCTGTCAGTTTGGGCAAATGTTTGACAAAGTAACGGAATTAATTTCTACCAAGATTCAGTGAACCAGTGGAAATGAAGGTGGAATATTTAAAAATCCTCGAGTGTATGCTTTTAGGCAATCAGATCCTCTCTCTAGTTTTTCCCAAATAGTACAAAAATAAAGCTAAATCTGTCAGCTGAAGGACAAAATACATTTAGGAATTCAAATTCTGAGTCAAAATATTACGATGTTAGTGAACTTTTACAGACAATGTGTTTACCTGCTATCAGGATGCTAAGGGATTACTTACTTGCGACCGAAGAAGCTCCTTATATGTGGAAAGCTCACGGATGACAGAGACAAACTTTGACATGATTGGTCCTATAGAAAAATAAAAAGCAATTGGTAACTTCCTTGTCAATCTGATATTAAAAAAAATGCATATAAACTAGTAAATATAGATCAAGAGAAATGTGTTAACTCTGCTTTCTCCCACTTATCAGTTTCAAATACCAGAAGAACGAACTTCTTCACTCCAACAACAATAACAAAAAAAAACTTGTGACATTAAAAACAAAAACAAAATAAACAAAAAACATGTGACATCAACAGATCCAGTTATGCAGTCAGATCCATGATTTAGAAGTCTATCCAACTTTACATCACTTGCCAAAACACTAAAAGTCAAAGAACATGCTCTCGAAAATATAAAAGCAACATTTCAACCTCCACTGCATTCAGACCTCTTAATTCCAAACCCACTACCTAATTGTGTAGTGTCAAAGGCCACATACTAGGTCCAACCCCATACGTGATGCCTGTCTTATTAAACTGGTTGATCAGTAACTGAAGAACAATTTTTACTAAATGTAACTCCATTTCACTGTTGAGTAATCGAAACTATTTACCAAGATGCACAGCTTAAATGACCATAAGCAGCAAGTTCTTCAAATGAGGTAGAATAAAAAGAAGCACTGGAAGAAAGGGATAAAAAGCAAATTAATTTCTTCTCACAGACAGATGCAACATAAACTGTAGTTTCCTTTCGTGTGACAGGTAAGAAATTTCTCATTTCCAAATGTGCAAAATAAGTGATATCCTAGGCCAGCAGGAGAAAAAGATCTTGAGGTTAGATATAGTCTTGAGGTCTGTGTGCATCAAACCTATGATCATAGCTAGATTTTAAGATTTCTTCGGCTAAAAAAGTGTGAGCACTAAAATGTGTATTGCGACCAATAAAGTGTCATCCGACATCCTCTATCTCTAGAAAATTTTTATCCTCCTCTATAAACCAACGCGCGAAAATTTCTCTTTCCTCCTCAACTAACATCTTCCCTCTCCTTCTCCACCACAAATCTCCACAGCTAATGTCTATTTCTCCCTCTTCTCCTCTCTCCAATAGTCATATTGCTGCTTCTTTCTTCCCAAGTACTCCTCTCCTCTAGCAATTCACTGATATAACACTCCAGAAAACTCCTCCGACCACTCAGCCCACTCTGGCTGCCGCGACAATCGATCGAAGAACAAATTACTCGCCGCAAAATGTCTGGGCTTTTCTAATATGCTCAGAGCTTCAACACGCAGCATGCAATAAGAGCGAAATCAGCTTGGACTTCTCTGCTCAAGCCTGATTTTCACGCAGACGCTTCGTCAACCCTGAAGCAAGTCCAAACTGACAACGATAATGGTAAGCATTTCTTTGCAATTAACCTAGAAAGAATCGCTAAACATAAACAAAAATGGGTATCATATTTCAACACGAAAAAGTTTGCAGAAGACTGTTGGAGCTCCTTGGGTCTTCTGGAAGTTCAAAGAACAAAGGATGAACTATTTGTATTTTGCTTCCAATATCAGGATTCGAAAAAGTATACATGATCTTTCTCCCTGTCTTTTGGATACAAGGTCCTCTTCTTTGACCCTAGGTTCCAGTCAAACCAATCAAACCGCTTAAGCTTGATGTTATACATGTTTGGATTCAATTTCTTAATCTTCGATGCCTTCCCAATGCCTCAAAGGTGAAATCTTTGGGCATTCTTGTGAAACAAATCATCCACAACTACGAGTGTTCGTTCAATGAAACCTACAGTTCCCACTACAGGAACACAGACTAGGAACTTGTTTGTAGGAGGACAAAGTCAAACCAAATAGATGCAGAGGAACAAAGGTGTTGATGGGAATCCCCAACAATTGGATAAAGGAAAGACTAAGGCTATAGAAGGGGAGCATGTCTTAAATGGTGAAAGTCTATCCATCCTTGGTTTCCCCTTTGAACATAACTTACAAGGTAATCACACTACGAACCAAACTCCAAAGCCAATTGAAAAAGACACTGATTTTGCCCCACTCACTTCATTGACCAGCCCAAATAAGTCCAGTCCCCTACATAACAAGGATGATGAGGACCTTGATGAACATATTGCCCCGCTACATACCACTAACAGAAACAAAAACAATATAGATATGAAAAAGACTCTCAACTAATAGTTTAAAGTTACTGAGTTCTTCCTCCCTCTCTGCTACTCATTATGAAAATGACATGCCCATAGGAATGAAGACTTGGATTTGGCAGTAAAGGAAATAATTGGAAAGAAACATGACTCTCGTGTGTCTGAACATGTTAGGGAAGCAATAGACTCAAAAAAGGGAAAACAGAAATCTGGTTGGTACTCGTCTTCAAATTCCGAAGATGACAATGCTACCATAACTAGCCCAGATAGGATAACTAGCTCAGACTTGAAATCTGGTTGCTTCCCTAGAAAAGAAAAACAACGCTTGAAATCTGGTTGGTACTCCTCAAATTCCAAGGATGACAATGCTACCATAACCACCCTAAATATGAAGAAATACACTATTGCTGAGCATAGCCTATAATGACTACTGGGAGTCCCAATTCTGAGGAAGTAGTCAGTGAAGTCCAAAACCATCAGTCCCTCAGCAGGATCCTAGGAACATTGATAATAGACACAGAACTCCCTCTCCAATAAAACATTATAGCATGAACAAAAGTAAGAGTAGGCCCAAGGGGCTAAATCAAGAAGATGATTAGATTAGCCTGCTGGAACATAAAGGGGTTAAACTCTCACTTGAAGTAAAAAAAGAACTTAAGAAATATTTACTTGAAAATGTTTGAAAGAATGGGTCTTGTTGAAGTAAAGGTTAGACAACATAATTTTGAAAAATTCAGGAAAAGAGTCTTTAGAAATTGGGAAGCTACCCACAATACCCTCCTTAATAGTGTGGCTGGTTTTAGATCAGATGGAACCCCAACAACTTTGCAGATCAACTACTATATTATGAAGAACAATGCATCACTTGTAGCCTCTATACCAAGTCTCTTTCTCAGGATAGATTCATTCTTATAGTGGCATATGGTTATAATGAAAGAAGTAGAAGGAGAGATTTGTGGCATGCATTAAGATACTAAAATAGACTATATGGAAAACTAGCCCTGAATTATTATAGGTGACTTCAACATAATCCTGAATAACAGAGGGAAACTGGTAAAGCCAGAATAGATAGAAATGTTATTAAATAGTTTAATGGGTGGATTCAATACATAGATATCTTAAATATCCCTTCAAGAGGCTTTAAATTCACTTGGTCTAAAAAGGAATGAAGATAAGAGAGTCTACACTAGAATAGACCATATGTTTTGCAATAAATAAATTTCCATACTACCAATTTGACTATCAAGCCTCCATCCTTTCTGATCACTCTCCTGTGATTATATAGGTAAAGCTAGGAAAAAATTTGAACCCAAGCCTTTCAAATTCATGAAAGGCTATGCACAAAAAAAAATTTCATGAAAGGCTGGATGAATCATCCAAGCTTCAAGGACACCATTGACACTTGCTGGTCTCATCCTGTTCCTAGAAATCCTCAGGTTAGACTAGCAAAAAATTAAAAAGGCTGAAGGACATTTTGAAGAAACTAAACAAGAAATTATATGGAAACATCTTTGAGAAAGTGCTCAATGCTAGACAAGCTCTTGAGGAGGCTCAGCTGCAATGATGAAAGATTGTAGCAACAACCTAAAGCAACAAATTAAAAAGAATGTCTTAGAAACCTACACTAGGTTGCTTGATTTTGAGGAAACCTTTTATAATGAGAAAGTTAGGATTAAATGGGTGAAAGAGGAGGATAGAAATACAAAATCCTTTCATAGATCTGTTAAGTCTCATATCGCCAGAAACAAGATTTTGAGACTACGAGATGATCATGGTGACAAGGTTGAGGACTATGATACAACGAAGAAAATGGCTACTGACTTCTTCGTTACCCTTTTCTCTAAGTCCAACTTTAGTCCTTCCGACTCCCAAAACTGGTTTTCAAGATTCTTAACAAAAGCACAGGCTTCCTCCTTAGTAGCCAAAGTAACCCATAAGGAAATAAAAAATGCCTTATTCTCCATGAAAGACAACAGTGCACCTGGACCCAATGGGTTCACCATAGAATTCTTCAAGTCTAACTGAGACTTGATTGGTAAAGACTTCATAGATGCTATACGGCCAATCTCTTACTCCCATGGTTGATGCCCCAATCAAAATGAAGGACCTCATGCCTATTTTTTCCTGTAATGTTATTTACAAAGTAATTTAAAAAATCATGGCAAATAGAATGAAGGTCTTAC
Organism: Eustoma russellianum; assembly: GCA_036186865.1. Taxonomy (NCBI): domain Eukaryota; kingdom Viridiplantae; phylum Streptophyta; class Magnoliopsida; order Gentianales; family Gentianaceae; genus Eustoma; species Eustoma russellianum. The sequence goes on from AP025062.1 coordinate 222,990, forward strand.
TTCCCTTGTTGAGAATGACCAATCTGGCTTCATTAAGGGTAGATATATCCATGATAACATCCATTTAATGCATAATCTTGTTAAGGGATACTGCAAGACATGAGGGCCTAGTAGGGGTGCAACCAAAGTTGACATCATAAAAGTTTTTGACATTGTCAACTGGGAATAACTGTTGGATACATTAAAGCACATGAATTTTCCTGAAAAGTTCAAAAATTAGGTAAAACTATGTATATCTACAACCACCTATTCTATAAACCTCAATGGCCCCTAACAGGTTACTTCTCAGCCTCAAAGAAACTTAGACAAAGTGATATCCTTTTCCCTTACCTGTTTATTGTTGTCATAGAAGGGTACCCAACTCCTCAAAAGTAGAACTAAAGGTGCTCAATTTAAATAACATCCTAAGTGTCACCAATTGAAGCTAAGTTCTCTTGCCTTTCTGATGACCTATTCATCCTCTCTAGTGCTGATAAACACTCATTTAAGATCATTAAGGATTTCCTTGACGTCTTTTGTGGGCACTCTGGGCTTAGGCCCAATCTTCAAAAAAGTTAACTGTTTGTTTCAGGGGTTTTTAATGCTAAAAAGAATGCCATTTTTGAGATCTAGAAATGCCTTTAGGTTCTTTTCCCAACAAGTGTCTGGGCGTCCCATCTTGAGTGGACAACTTTTTTTCTCAAATTGTGCCCCTCTGTTGAATAGATTAAACAGTAAGATCAACAGTTGGGCTTTCTTTGAATTCTCATATGGAGGTAAACTTCAACTTATAAATTCAATCCTCCTAGCAATTTGTAGATATTGCACATCATCTTTCTTTATCCTAAGGAAAGCAATAAGGGAGATTGAATGGATCCTTAGAAATTTCCTTTGAGAAGACTACAGCCAGGCAAAAATCAAATGAAATCAATTTGTTTGCCAAAAGAAGCAGGGAGCTTAGGAATCCCAGACCTGATACATGGAAATAATAGGTATTTGATGAAGGTTTTATGAAATATATGTGAAGGTAAAGAAAGTATTTGAGTCAAGTGTGTTCATTCTTTCATTCTAAAAAGTAAGTTCTCTTGGAGGTTAGACAGAAATAACTTGATTCCTGGATGTGGAAGAGACTGTAGTGGATTAGGGACCAATTTACACATTCCATTAAGAAAATCATTGGAAATGGGTGTTTGAACTCCTTCTGGTTTGACCCTTAGCACCCCTAAGGTTTCTTGGAGCAGTCCCACCCTGAACTTAGAAGAAATCTTAATATAAGGTTGGAAGCAAAGATCTCAGAAGTCTTTCAGGGTGGCCTGACTTCCTTTTTGATAGAGGTTGGGATGCTCTAAGTTATTTTCTTTTATAAAGACTCTAGAAGTATGCAGTTATTTCATGGAGACATTGGAAATGGACACCCTCAAAAAAGTTTACAATAAAAAGTGCTATTACTTCAAAAATGCATGGTTCTCCTCCTGTATCTTAGACAAAAATTGATTGCAACAATCATCATCTTTCTAGATTTGCATTTATCCTTTAGATTACAATTTGAAAAAGGATGATTACTCTAGACAAAGTTTTACTTTAGAGCGTGATAGAATCTAATAGTTGTGTACTTTGCAGCAAAGTCTTTAAAGACTATGATCACCTTTTTTTTTCCATTGTCACTTCTCTCCATTAGTGTGGAGAGTTGTTCTGAGGACATTAAACCGCAAAGTTTTCATTTTCAACTGGGATCATTTACTGCACTGGCTACTAACTACTCACTGGTCCTCCTCATTCAAAGCGGGGGTCTAGTTTTCTTTGTGTTGGCTGCCACTGTTTACTCAATATGGAGAGATAGAAATCAAAGACTACACCACACTATTTCCAGAGATAGACAATACATCCTAAGGGAAATTTTACAAAAATATTAGTGCTTCTGCCTCTTCTTGGTCTAACATAAAACTGAAGGAAGTAAACTGGGACCTCGCCATCTTCTTGAGTCTCCCAATGAGGATTTTTATAGCTTAATTCTTGGTTGCTCCTTTGTTACTGCCCTTTGCACCTTCTTCTTCTGGCTACAACCCCTTATTTTGCTAGCTTGCTGCTATCTCTCTGGACCGGAGTTTCTGCAACTATTTCATCACTAAGCATTACCTGGGAGTCCTCAGGAACTTGCTGCTGCTGCTGCCTCCTATCACAAATACTTCATAGTCATGTATCATAAATAGACCATTTACTTCATAGTCTATCATTTTATTCCCTATCACATATCTGGGTCTTTTGCTTTTCAGCATCACAAAGGGCGCTACTACTTTCTTTGTATATTCCAAGCCGTACTCAGTATCTACCTCCTAGCAGAGATGCTTCTTCTTCTACTATTTTTGATGCTCTTCTGGTGTGCTCGACTAGGGAGTTTTTTGTTTCTATTAGAAATTTGGAAGGGGTTAAACTTGACACTAGATTATGGTTAGAGCATGATAATAACATTTAGTGTCTTTGTATTTTGGGCAATATTGTTGCCCTTCCTAGCAACAACTTCTAATTAGGCTTGTTTATAAAAATTTAACTAAAAAGTGTGATCCTTTGACATTCATGTCAAAAAGCATTTGATCACAAACAAAACCTTTAGCCCTATATCCTATAAGTATCGAAGACGCAAGATATAATACATATGAAATACCCCCATGGAACAAAATAAAAATTCTGAGCTTGGATAACCTCCAATTGATACGCTGACGGGATCATCTTGACCGCCGCCGAATGCTTCTAAGGATTCGGCAAACATCATATCCCCATCGCAGGCTTCGGCAAGCACTTCCCTGAAGCCACCAAAAGAAACAAAAAAATTTCGTTAGTGAAGCTGAAAGCCGAAACACAGCAGTAATTCAAATCAATAGGTCACTGATTTCCAAGAATAGACGCAGAGTTAAAGTCCAATATTGAAATTTATAATCTTGAAAATAGAAGACACTCAGCAAAATATTTTAATCCAAAATAAAAATCTAATAAGAAAATGTCACTAAAAATGACTGACATGAATTTCTTGCAGCCTTTATAGAGCTTGTGACATCGATCTTTTAGCTCATCCGATGTCTGTTCCAGAGATCGCATCTATGCAAAGAGAGGGAAAAAGTCAAAAATAAAAAAGAAAGAAAAAAATTCTCCTTGGAAGCAATAATTATGGGGGGGGGGGGGGGGGGGGAATGAAAATAAAGCAAAGCAATTTCTTGAATAAGAACCTGTTTCCGGAACATCGGGGAATCTTCGAGGTTGATAAACGCCGACATTGCAGTGTCACCGGTAGTTTTCAGAATCTGGGTGTGATTGCCGAAGTTCTTCAGATCCAGAGAGATGATGAAGAGGTGGACAAGTCACTGTAGCGGTGAGTATTATGATTCTGAACTGTTGATGCCTGATTTTGATTTGTTTATCGTGTCCAATGAGAAACGTTGATGAAATTGGTCAACCGTTAAGTAAAGTCATAATAAGGCAACACGTTTCACATTATTAGCTTTGCACATTGGACTAGGCGACGGCCCAGCTTACAAGGCCAACAGAACAATGTCATCTTTTATAAGCGAACAACACTCTGGACAAGCATGATTGTATTTATGGACAACTTTACTATGTTTTCTTTCTTAATTAAGCAAGGTATTTTTAGTTGCTTATCATCAAAGAATAACATTTTGGTCTGTACCTATGGTGATTATTTTTTTTACATGAATTGTACGATTAATCTAATAAGAGACTCGGGGTTGAGTTGGGGGCTTTTTTGGGTAAAAGTCCAGTTTTCCTATATATTTGATCCCATTAATTGTTTATATATATGAAACCTTATGATCATCATTTACTCGTGCTGATGATTCCAGGAATTCAAAGAGATGAGAAAAGGGGAGCTAGGGTTTCTCATGTCATTGATCGTCAAAGATACAATTAAAAAATATAGTTTATGATGAGAAAAAATAGTAAAAGACTGATCTAGGATTTGCTAAATAAATGATAAAATCTTATCTATTTAACATTCTCTCTCAAATTCACGAGGTAGCTATGACAATCATTGAGAGTTCGCCAAACAAAAAACAAAAGTGTGAAACGGAAAGTGACTTTGTAAACAAATCACTAATGTGCAAAGAAGAGGCGAAAGGTAATGTTACAGTGCCAAATTGATGGTGACGTCGGTGGCATGACAACCACTCTCAATGTGTTTGGTCCATTCATAAAAAACAAAATTGTGCAAGTGAAAAACAGAATCGCGCACAATATGAATAGCAGCATTATTGTCGAACTATAATAAAGTAGGTCCATGTAGAAAAACACCTATATCGACAAACAACCGCGTGACCATACTATCTCACAAGTAGTAGAAGTCATAGCACGTTACTCTACCTCTAAGGAGATGGTAGAGATAATATTTTGTTTCTTACTCTTTCAATAAATGAAATAATCACCTAAAAATACAAAAGCCAATAGTAGACTTACTATCAGTAGGATCAATAGCTCAATCATCATCTGAGTATGCACGCAACTCTAAAAATAAACTTGACGAAAATAAAAGACTCTGAAATTGAGTGCCTCAAAGATACCTCAAGATACCAATAAATTGTAGTGGAGAAAATAACAAATTTACCGACAATATGAACATCATGTGCAATATCTAGACATGTGATCGCGAGATAAACCAGGCTACCAATAACAATGCGTTACATACTAGGATCTAGTTTCGGAGAACCATCAGGCGGAGAATAGTATCAACGGTCTCATTATTTGCTAGAGAAGCTCGTTCAAATATGTCATCTGTATACTTAGTCTGAAAAAGAAGATAACCTTTTTGAGACAAGGCAACCTTGATGGCTATAAGAAAAAACAAAGTGAGCCTACATCCTTCATCACAAAACAACAAGCTAACTCTGGCCTTCAAGAGAGCAACCTTATCGACATCATTACCAGTAATGATCATGTTATCAACATGTAAAAAGAGCAAAATACGACCTGCACTTGCACATCTGACAAATAATAAGGCGGATATCAGACAAAGTAATAACATCAGAAAACTTCTCGAACTAAGCTCGCGGTGAATATAGACGGATGTCTGTCCAAAGATGATGCGTACGTATCGAAAATAAAGACCAATCTCTCCTTAAGACTTTGTTTTTTTGAGAACTATATGGTCCTAACAAGATAAGTGATCGTGTTCGATCAAGCAGGTCTCGACACCAACCTAAATAAGGGAGGGGGGGGGGGGGGGGAAGACCCGAGTGTGACGGCAAAATGATAACGCAGAGTTCAAGTCAGTATTCTAACTGGAGATAACTTTCACCGATATATACATCACATCGATCAATAACCTGCACCAACATATTATAGGGAAGCCAAGCATTACATTCTATTTCCTCCCTTCCTTTTTCAGGGGAAAAAAAGGGGGGAAATTCTAACATCGGTAAGTCATATTTGAACTCCTTACAAGCAGCAAGATTCCTAGAATTAACTAGAAAACGAGAGCCTTGTACCTCTGAAGAATACCATAGTTGGCTCCTTGTATAGTAAGGTTGTAACGGAACACTGAAAGGATACTTAGGAACGTGCCTTGAGAAACTCCTAGGAGAAACAACTAGGAAAATGTTGATTCCTTTGAAGAATACCATCGTTGGCTCTTTGAATCGAAAAATATTTCATAGATGTATATAATGGTAGCATGTTACAAATTACAATTGGTAAGGGTACGTGGAATGTGTTGTGACTCATTGGATTGAACATGGTCGATGAAAGGCGTCAATGTTTCTTTTTTATGGTTTGGACAGACAATGCATATTAAGAAGTTGTGGAAGAACACCAAGTGTCTTGTCCTATTTGAACATGAATGCTATATGTCGTCACGTGTCGAGTTACATGACTAAGCTGCTTACTAGGAAGGTGTCTGCTCTCGCAGATGCTTGCCTTACCGAGTTGAGAAGACTAGATTGTGAGTACTAGGTCCATGGCCGGCCTATAGGGCATGACTGAGGTGCGTGCTAGTGCAGAGGTGACTGAGCTGAATTGGCGCTTGTGGCTGAGGTGTGCAACCTTTAATGTCTCTAGTCAGATTTTATCAATGCTAATTTGAGATCCTTGTCGACGTCCAGGGATGTCCTGCGTCATCTGAGCCGCGCCGACTTGTTTGTGCTCTTTAGATCCGCGCGGCTGATGTAAACCTAGGACGACGTGTGCGCTTGTGAAGTGAAACGACATTGACTATAACAAATCAGATTGATAACACTTATCGTTATTTAAGATGATAATTTTGTCCCATCAAAACTAGAATTTCAAGTTCATTCTCTTCTATAGGGTGGACGGTAAGAAGACAATTCTTCTGTGTCTTTCGGATTTAGAGTTTACGCGTTCAAGTGGTAAATACCACCTCCCGTTCGTTCAACAACACCACCTCCTCCTCCGCCTTGACCCCCACCACCTCAAGCTCATCACTCCAAAATTCATCTAGAGATCAAAAAATTTGCAGAAAACCCATAACGTTACGATTTTAAATAATTGTAATTGAGAGACCAAAATGTAACAAAAAAGACAATATTACGATAAAAAAAACTACTTTGCCTCTTCATTCTGACTACTTTATCGAAAGAAACAAAACATAACATTTTTAAATAACTGAGAAGCGAAAATGTTTTTAAAAAAATAGATTGAGAGCCAAAATAGTCCTCTGAAAATAGTTTAAAAAACGCTGTTATACTTAGCCCAAAAAATCTGACCATGATTAGACACCATAACATATAAAAGTTATCTTGAAAACAAGTTTGTGTTCTTTGCTTTTCTTATTTTAATTTGTTGCTTCACCCTTCCCCTCCATTAGAATGTTCAGTACATTAAACCACTACACGGTATTGGACGTGAATCATACGGTACGTGCAGAATGATTAAAATAGAGAGGCATGTCAGATTTTTTTGGTGATAAAAAGCCTTTAAAGCCTAAAAAATTTTTACAGTAGGATAATAAGACCTACACTACTGTATAGGTCTAAATGTTGGATAGTCAATTATGAATATGAACAAAAAAACGGAAGTGACAAAAATGAGAATGCTAAGATAAATGTGTGAATATATAAAGAATGATAAGATAAAAAATAAACATATAATGACAAAGGTTGGAATGACTCTCATAGATGAGAAGATAAAGTCAATATTAAGATGGTATAGAAATATTCAAAGACATTCTATAGATACAACTGCTTGGTGATGTGAGAAAACAAATGAGATGTATATTCAACATGAAAGGAAGAGACAAAAAAACATGGAGAGAGAGACAATAAGAAAAAAATATGTCTCACATGACAATTATGGAGCAAATGTTAGTGATAAAGCATAATGTATACAATTAATTCATGTAGCCAATGTTATGTAGTAGGTATAAGATTTAAATGAGAATTTTAACTATTTAAGTTTGAATTACAGTTGAGATGATATGATAGTTTTGAAAGAGACATATTTTAAAGACGCATACTATGCATTAAGTATTAAGAGACATACAAAGAGGGTATGGTTTAAGATTACAATTAAAGAATAACAAAAAAAAAGGCAAACATTAAAAAAATAATAAAACGTTAAAAAAAATAATTGATCTATATAGCCAAAGGCAGTTGTTGTTGTGTGTTTAGTTCATTTACAAAAGTTTAGTAATACACTACATTTAGGAGGGACGGTTTTCAGAGGAATCATGTCCAAATAAAGAAAAATCTACCGCTTTCAAAATGACCACAAAGGGCAACAAGTTCCCTCCTTCCAAGACCACAAAGGGAAAAAGACACAGAAGGGCTTCTTTGAAATTGACAACACCTTAACCACCTTAAGCATGAGCTGTAGACCTCGGAATTTTGTAATGCTTCTTAACGAACTGGGAAGCCTCTGAATCGCTCCTATGACACAAAATCCTCAGGAGAGTCTTGGAATCAACTCCCAATTTGCTCCTGCCACCCTGCATTTCTACTTCACTGGCACTCTTTAACTCCTCGATCAGATCCCTTGTCTGCAGTTCAGTTCAAATATAACTCAGCAACTTATACAGACTAAGACTAAACCTGATAAAACTCTAACGTAGATTCAGTAAAATCAGATCCATCTAATTCGATAAACAAAAGCATAGACAAACGTCAGGATGCACACAACAAAACGCAAAGCTAACTTCATAGATCAAGCTTTTTTTCACAAAGAATACTTCAATAGCTGACCTCATAGCTAAGTAGCTTTATGATGTTCCTAGCACGTGCTACTTGATTCTCAACCACTCCACGCGGGAGACCATCGCCTCCTGAAATGAAAAATTCCTGTACGACATGATGCAGATTCCATTAGACAAAGGACTTGATTGTTCTAGAAGATGGAAAACATGAGCATGTGGATCATGAAATACTGCTCTCTTTACAGCAAAACTACAGCCTACATCACATTTCTGTTTTTCCAATGGTGGTGGTTCGTGTCGAAAGTAGAAACTCAATGTGTTGCTTTCATATGCCGGAGAATGGTTTTCATATCTACATCTAGTATTTAAACCAACTACTTTCTTCTACCTTCAACAGCTCAAGATCCTCCTGTAACAGCATAGCATCAGCTTGAGAAAATAAGCGCGAGGGTCCGCCATCTAAAACAACACGAAGCAAGCCATCCTGGAAGACAATCTCAATAAGTTCAGAGATTTACATTATCATAGAAATCTCCAGACCAGGTAGAGTATCTTACGAACCAGTGATGCTTGGAGAAGCCCCGTAACCACACGATCTCTAAGTGACTCCACAATGATGTTGCATAATTCATTAAGTACCTGAAAATATCGAAAAACATTCAGCATCATTAATTTGATACATTTTCTTCACTACGTGAAGTTTACCAGCCAATGAAAGATCTGTCGCAAGTTTGTTTTAAATTTCCCATGGTAGGAACTGCTGCGCTCATTCAGACCATTCACTAAGTAACATATAGGAAAATTCAGCAAGGAATAGCCCCCACATTTCATCTCAATCTATGGATGCTAATTAGGATAGTGTAGAGTTATGTGAAACCTCAGAATGACTAGCAAAGAATGCAGACGTAGCGGCTGCAAGGCTCCAGAGGCCACTAACCGTATGCTACAACTTGTAGGGGAAGGTGATTTTCAGACATCCAAAGAAGCAGAGAAAGGAATTGCTACGAGGAGTCAAACAAGGTGATCCTCTCTCTCCGTTAGCTCTCTCCAAATATCTCTCCATTTAATTAACTGATGAAGAACAAGAGGATGATGTATTCAGTAAGACACACTACAATTCACAGCCTTCGTAAAAAGAAGCTAAGCATGCCATATATCTATACTTCAACTTGAGGAGGATAATGCTAGTGTTAGATTAGGGGCAATTATGACAAAAGCTAAGCGTTTAGGTGTGCTAGTATGAATGAAAAAAAAAAGGAAAAAAAAAAAAAGAGAGGCTTTTGAGACCAAGGGAATAGAGGATTCACCCAGCGTACTGTGAAAAGTTTAGAAGTTGCATATTTCTGCTCTTATTTACATGTAGAGCTACTAGAGTTGTGAAGATAGAATATAGCAACTGACATAGTGGGGAATGAGGCAAATGGATACACGTGCAGATAGTCTTACTGATGACTACTGTTCCACTTATATTGTCCCAACAAATTACCCCCAAAAAAAAAAAAAGAATGAAACAAAAAGAAAAAAAGAAAAACACTCCCCCATTATGCATCTCTCCGCAACATACCTCAATTTATCCTTACCGAATAGTTATTAGTACAGCTACATTGTTTCATATGCATCCGATTGATAAGGACATTGCACTATTAATATTATAAATGGAAAAACATACCAAATCTAGATCGTCAATCAACCTGTCCATTCTAGACTGAGCTGCCGTGGGTTTGTAGAGATTTTCAATGAACGCCTCCCTCAGATCCCAGAAAATGATTTTAGTTCCTGCACATTATTGAAATGAAAAAGAATATATATTTGCAGTCTCATGTCTCGTTAAAAAAGCACCCAAATGTACTCACCAGTGAACTCGCAAAGCAGATCAATGGTCGCATTTATGTCTTGTCTACAGCCATTAAATGTCTCTTTCTTTGAGGAGATCATCAACCTTTCATCTGTAGGACTCACTGTGCAGGAAAAAGTAAGACAGAGGATCAAAAAGAAAAGAAAGAGAAGTTAGAAATCAAATTTATAACCGTCCGAAGCAACAAAATTTTTATAAGAAAAGGTCAGACCAATGCATTAAAAAGGAAGAAGGACAAGTTCTAGGCACAATCACGATGAAGATTGTCAACAAAGATGCTCACACGATGACTTATTTTGATGCATTCTTCTATTCCACCTCTCCCAAATGCTATCTTCCAGCTTATCCAGTTGGCTGATTCCATACTATAACCGAAAAAGCAAAGAAATTTCTATCAGATGAACCCTAACATAACCAAGGGGCAAAAAATTATGAATACACTAAAAAGGATACACAACGATGCAAAAGGTCCTACAGAAGAAACATAACAGAATCATGCATAACATTGTTGATCCGTACATATCATATAATACTCATGGAGACACGCACATACATACTAAACAATTACAAAAGAAAAACGTAGTGGTGGCAATATAGTTGACTGCATTATAGGTTCTGAAAGGGAAAAAAGGGATTATTCTATCATGGACGTTAGGACTGATATTTAAAAGGTCGAATTGTTTTATCATGTATATTTGGACTGGCATCATCAACAATTGACCTAATAACTTACCAGTAGTAACTAGCTTAGGTGGCATTATAAGCCAAATCACCTTTTGAAGCTAATGGTTGCTCTTATTTAGCACCAATTTTGTACATGTTGGCACTAGGTTGAGGAAAATGTAAGTCACCTATGTTTTGATTAGCTTGATGAGGATGCCCATAAGCATCCACTTTTGTAAATTGCCAGTTATGGGGTGTATATGAAAATTTTTAATTACAAAAAAAAAACCTACTTAATAGAACAACAACATTATCTCATTACCTTATGGGCTCTCGCTTATGGCAGGGTATCGGGGATCGGGTGTATACAACCTTACCCATGTGTTGAAAACACACAAAGGTTGTTGCCGGATGACCAAAAATAAAAATTACGTCAAGTTGTTTCGATCGAAGCGTAGCCAATTTAGTGAGTTATTTTGCTTTATTTCATCATATTTCAAAGTTAAAGAAAAGTGTGTCTTTAGCTTCATTAGAAATGGAAACACCTAATAACTACTCAATAGGGAGGTAAAAACTGATAGCTTGGTAGGGTGCATAAGGAGCATTCCCTTCTGTTCTCTATGGTAAATAGCTTCGGCTAGAAAGCCTGCTTATATTAATACAGTTTAATTTTTTTTTTTTTGTAAGTTAACATTTCCCAAAGTGGCGCATTTACAAAAGACGTTGCGTAATGGTGAACAACCATAGCTTAGCTTGTACAACTATAGGTGATTTATAATGTGCAATTCAATATCTAATGCAACCTTTACAAACAAATTACATAAAGATGGCAATGTAAGCGAAGCATAAGTTAATCATACCCCAAATGCCTACACTCACTCTTTATAAACTCTACCCAGTGTCCAAGAATTTGAAAATAGTAGATGTCTTATTCAGAAAACAAATTCTTTCTCATACTTAAACCCACAATAGACTGAAAACCGATGCAATATAGACTACGTACACTATGAATTCACATTCTAAAGGCAGCCCAATTTAAACACAACTTTGTGTAAAATTTATTTCTTAGAGGAAGGTTTAACAAACTCACATGGAGGGTATTTAACTGAACACAGAGCATAGGAGTTGTCAAAACGTTGATCTCACTGCTCTTTCTCACATCAGGTAGCTTTGCTTCTTTTGTTTCCTTCTTCAGCAAAGCATTAATCCCATGCTCCCTAGAATACCGTGTAAGGATCGGCACTGGGGGAACGATGTCTTCTTTGTTGGCTGCACATCGAACGTAGCAAAGGTCAGCAAGTGCACTGTCCCCTCTCCCACAGGAGGGGAGGGAGTCCAGCAGGGGTTATGGGGGTTGAGAATGTTAACGTCAGAAACCAAAAATATAAGTGACAAGCGTGCTGTAACATACAAAATTAAAGACTGGCTCCAGCAGATATATTGCAGGTATGATTGGACTAGCATCCATCATGTCATCAAATAATAAACAGGGGACAGAAAAGGAAAGAAAAAGTACTCTGGCAAGCATCAACACAAAAAGAAAAGGAAATATAATCCTGGCCCACTTTCTGTAGCTGAAGTAATTATTGCATCACATAAAAGGGGGAAGGAATATGGCCACCAGTGACATAAAAAGAAAACGGAATATTGCACACAAGTGAGAACTCTTTACTCCAACAGATGACCACGACCAAGTCTCGCCTCAAGCACTATAAGGTACTTAGCTCAATATGATCTCAATTCTCAAATAATTTTGGCACAGAAAACTCGAGATACCATAACTTCATTGTTCTTTGGTGGATTGTATATAACCTTTATTTAGCTCAGAGACAAGACCGAAGATGGTTTGTGCTTATAGATACTCTGAGAAATACATTGCAGCAGGACAGTCAATTTCTCAAAAATTTCGATGCATTCAGTAACAACATCAAAGTAGGCCAAGAATCATCATCAGCCAGTAGGTGTAAGGTACCAGTCAAGGGAAATATACGAGTGTGTTACAGGTAGAGATAAGGCTGATGCTTTTCCTGTAATTTTGATTTTTGTATGATTCTATTGTGCTGAGTGAGAAGGAGACCTAGGTGGCACCCAGACCAGTGACTGGATTCATACAAAGGTTCATAACAAAGTGACAAGGTAATAACTGGTGTTAAATACTTCCGGTAGAAAAAAATAGAAGAAGAAACTGGTTATGCTTTAATTTGGAGATCCTCATGGTACAGATGGATTTTCATGGTCAAAAGTTTCATGCAGCTCTTCCAATATTAATGATCCACATGTCTCCGAAGGTTTGTAAATGGAATGGTCGATTTAAAAAAAAAAAGATAAATAAACTTTCTCATCAGAACATGGGAAAAAAGGGAAGATGCCACACATATAGATCACAAGACCTTGTGCAAGTGTGAAATATGAAGGAAAAACCATACCTAATTGACCAACTACATGTTTTGCATAAACTTGAAATGCATTGTCAATTCCTCGACATAGACTGCTCAATTCTCCTTGCCTCATTGGAACAGTAAGAGCAAAAAACTGATCAACTGTCTGCAACAATGGAAGCTAATAAAGTGTACTGAACATGGGTATTGGAGATAATCAGAAAAGGCAAGCTACTTGCTAGAAAATGAAAGCTGCAGACGAAAGACGAGAGATTGAGTCACCCACTAAAAGTTTTTTGTAGTACTACCTTAACTTCAATCCTCGAACAGCCTCCATACGAAATGAAAGAGCTCAATTAACACCTCCTCACCCCGGCCCACCCACCCCAGAAAAGAAAGAAAAAGGAAAAAAAAAATCTTAGTTCACTGTTTTCATGCCCTATGAAGTAATCAGTGATGTGGGAAAGATGTGATGAGAACCAACACTAAGTAAAGTCTACAACTGATAAGAACAATATAATTCCTGGTCCCCTACAATTGAATAATGATCCTCATCATTATATGATAGATCTTTTTAACTGCGTCTGGGCCTGTTTCTTCTTTTGGTTGTCCTTTTCGTAATTTAGAATGCATCAACATAAAACTGTGGGATAGCACATGGGTGCAAATGATGCAAGCTAACATTTCTTTATCGAGCCAAACATGTACCTAAATTAAACATCCTCGAACTCGACTCAAGATTCGTCGAATAATTTCACCAGTAGTTCATGAACATCTCGGTCATTTGCGACCCTGGCATAGTCAAAGCAATTTTCAGAAAAGGAGTTCTCCCTATCTCTCGACAAGCCTAACAGTTACTATTGCCCAACCCTTGTACAAGATTATTGAGACAAGAAAACCATCTAACAGCCCAAGTTGCTCTAAAATTTGATGGAAAAGAGAGGAAGAAAGGACGTCCTCCCTCCCCTTTTCACGTTCTTTTTGGGGGAAGGGGGTTTGGAGAGAGAAAAACCTGAGTTAATAAAAGATCGAAACACCAACCTCCTCCACAATTCTGTAGACTTCAACAATTGAACTTCCGTGCTTTTGTTGAGGAGACATAGGAATCCATTTCTGCAACAAGTAGTACAAAAGCAATATTTCACATATAAATTTACAATTCCTAGCAAAGAAACAGCGCCACGATATAGGTTTTTAAAGTTAAAAAAAATTTAAAAAAAATTAAACAATAACAATAATAGTAACAGCGCCACGATATAGGTTTTTAAAGTTAAAAAAAAATTTAAAAAAAATTAAACAATAACAATAATAGTAGTAAGTATGACTGAAATTTTCCATGGAGTCATTAAACAGGGTAAATCATCCCTGCAAGTAAAGTTGAAACCCTGATTCTTGGATGTCTAAGAAATTCCTCCGTGCCTGTGAGTTAATGCTAACCCTGTTAAGAAGGTTGTCGAGAATGCTAGGTCCATTGCCTTCTTGTGTTACCTACCGCATCTAGAGATAGAAATTTGCTCCAACTCAGTGAACATCTGACCTGACCCAACATGTTCAAGGTAGGTATGTTTTGAGAACGAGACAGGTATTTATTTCTCGGTCAAATCTACTTCAGGAAGAACTTCAGTTGAATAGTTGAAGTAGATGTTATATATTTATGCAATCCTCACACGAGGGGCAGGTTCTCTGTGGCAGGGGTGTATACCTGCAAGGCAAGTAAATGAATCTAGCCAAAGAGGTTCCAAAATACGTTTGGATTTACCTGCGACGGTGTGAAGGTGTGGGTTTTCCCAAACCCGACCAGAACCGACTCTATTGTCATCCCCTAAATTGGCATCCTAGTTTAGGCAAAGATATTGTGGTAGAAGGATGATAATATGAATGAAAATATGTGCCCAATGTGACTAGAGGAGATGGAACTGGCCAGCTGGTAAGGGATGGGATGTTTGGAAAGAATGACTCCGTGGCCAACTGTAATCAGAAGAATCTGATAAGAATGCACATGGAAGAAGCCAAAGTCTTACAATAGCCAGAAGCAAAAGAATTTTTTTTTTTTTTTTTGAGGTTTTACAGCAGCTCTGGCACGATTAAGAATGTATGCAGGCACCTATGCCATGATAACGAGGCTAGCCTGTTAGACTTACCACAATAGACAAACTAGTCCAGTGGGGAATGATGTAAGAAAACCAATGCCTTCTACTCAGACTCCGTGGAATCCATGCAGATCTCTTCTCTCTCTTTTTTTTTTTTTTTTGGGCCAGGAGAATCTAGTCTGGCAATTTTACCTTGCTGTTAGCTGATCAAGGCCTCAACAGTGGGGATAGTTCCTCACAGAGGGTTATGGGAGCTAACTAAGAAAATCTAAATTTCCAAAGAAGTGATATGCCTAGAGAAGAATCAAATATTTCATTAGCAGATTATCAAGGGTCTGGTCATTGAAGCCCAAAAGGTCATGCCTACCATCAAACTGTTTGTAAACGTTTGGTTGAGAGTTGGGAAGAATAAAGTCAACTGATGCACTTGCTCTTTACTCTGTCTTCCGCACATTTTTGACAAGTACACCTGCAACTAGTGTGCAGTCTCTAACTTCAAGGAACACGACTGAAATCTTTCTTAATTTCACCAAAAACGTTCTATATTGAATTGAAAGAAGTAGAGAGAGAGAGAGAGAGAGAGAAGCTGCCAGTCTTAGAATTTAAAGAACAGAGACCCATGGGCACAAGAAAGATCATCACAACAAGAACTGAGCATCCCTTCCATTACCAAAGCAAACCAGGATTGTATACCACAAGTGTTGCTTTTCTTAAATCAAAAGCTTCATGCACGTGCGCATGCGTTAGTACAACAATCCTTCCTGAATACCAGCTCATCCAGTTATTATCATGTCAGAAGAAACTAAAACATAGGGACAAGGGAAAATAATAGTTCCAAGCCATATCTCACATTAGGCGCATTTAGGACCTACCTTTTTCCAGATATGGAACAGGTCACACTACTCAAATAATAGCTGAAAAATGATCCATGTACTTTACAAGTAACATATAGTCGCACTCATTAAAACACACACACACACACACACACACACACATATATATAGACACACACACACACATATATGCATATATACACACACACACGCATATATATACATACATATAAATATATACACACACTGTGTACATGGTAGATCAACAATGCCTTGTTTCCTTGACCAGAAAGCATTTGGAAGTTCTAATATTCTCTAAATCAATAGAAGAACATACAGCCGCACAAGCCCGGGGGTGGGGGTGGAGGGAAAGCATTCACGTAAAACAAATGCCAGCATTACCTCTTGTTTAATTGCCCTCTCAACCCAACCCAAAAGTCTTCCAAGTTGGGAATTGACCCATCTAAGCACCAATGTACCAGAGACAGTTTCAATCTGCCAAGAATCAAGCACCAGATTTCAGACACTTGACCCAGCGTTGAAGGCACAGGAGAAAAATAGAAAAGAGAGAAGAGACACTAACACAATAAGAAAAGAATATTGTCAGATGGACAAGGATGAGGAACAAATGAATTCACACAAGGGTCTCAAGGATAAGTGTTTTCCACCATATGCTATGCCTGTTTTGTTAAATCATTTACAAAACAATTGTTTATACACAAGAAACTCGTCAAACCAATGAAGTGGTTCAAAGTTCATAGCAGGTGAAGATGTGCAAAATTTCACTAACACCAGCAATTGGATTCTAGAAGTACATTTAACAACATCAGATCAGGGAAAAAATACCCCCGCCAGATAGGGTTCTGATCCACCCTGTTCCATGTATATCTTTCCTTTGAAGTGAAAATGCACCTGAGTCTATAAAATTTAAAATTTTCTCTTTGTGACTAAGTATGACATTCCATTAAAGAGGTGAGGAAAGATTACATATAAAAGCCTGGGGAGGGGAGGAAAACAAGGCTTCCCTCATTCTCTTCCAAGGGTCTGTACAAATAAAAGAACCCAGCCTCAGACCAAGAATGTTAAAATCCAAGTCTAAAAGGTAGCTGCCCATGACAGAGACTTGCCATGGTTCAGTCTAATTCCCTTATTACTAGTAACACAAGTTTTCAAAAGAAGAATTAAGGACAATAATCGAATAGCTGAAGGACCAACTACAGCCACTAAACTACTCAAGTAATCTTTAGATGAGCAAAGAAACAGCTAATACTTTCCTTTCCATTGCAAATACTCCTTTGTACACCCTCTGAGTTATGATATAAGACATCTAAACTGTTTAAACAAGAGAAAAGAAAAGAAACAAAAGTCGCTCCCCAATTTGAAACCTTAGAAGATTTTATGAGGTATCTCCAGAAAAATGCGAACTTAGGTCTTAATACTTGACCACATTTCTATCCTCTCTTGTTTATGCAAAGTGAGCGCCTATCATCAGATTGTTTTAGTATGGACCTGATAGCGCATCTAACAATACTAAAACCTGATAGCGCATCTAACGGTCAACCAGTTTGTTCAAATTAGTGAATGCTGGGCCCCTAGACCGTGAAATGTTGTGCCTACCACATTGAACATTTGATCAAAAGAGCTTTGATACCGACACCTCTAAACCCCCCCCCCCCGAAAAGAAGATGGGAGAAAATAACCCCAAAGAAAGGGATGAATAAGAAGTTTGCTACCAAGATTTGTACAGGAGCAGTTTTTTTTTTTTTGGGGGTGGGGGGTTGGGTTGAATAAGGGAACAGAAGTATGGGATAAAGACCTCAAAGTGCAATATAATCATGTGCTTAGTTGGGATCTGTCTCCCCAATCTTAGAATCTTCGTTTCAAGCTAGCTGCTACAGTCCAAACAAGACTAATTTCCAACATTTCTCTAAAATATTAACATCCTCAGTACATAAAACTTCATAGAGGATGGTAAATAATCAGTCATTAATACTAATACTATAAAGCCAACAAAAACAAGTATTCTGGTGATCTAACAGATTTCAGGGTTACAGCCTCAAATTGTCTCCGTTGTTTCTGTTTTGAGAGAAACAAAAACTTACCCAAATTTTGAGGTATAGAAAGCAAAAAGTTCCTCTACTTACATTGTATAAATGCAGCTTTCGGTAACCGGCCTCTGCAGCTCCTTGGTTGAAGTTAGACATGAGGACCTCCATGACATACTGCTCAAGAGAGTGTGCAGCAGGAATTACCTCTACCGCATCTTCTGTGAGATGTTCCGCATCATCAAGAAATGGTTTCTGAAGATAATTTATTTCGGCCATGAGAAATAAGGAGTTTTTTGTTCAACATATCCGTACCATCATCAATTCACTACTGCCTTACCAATTTAAGACCATAAAGTCTGTGAATCATTGAGGAGGAAATGATACTAGCATTAGGGTGCCACCTAGATAGGATTGGCATATATCGCCTTGTGTCTTTTTTCAAAAGTTCCTTCATCTGGTCAGCAAGTATTGCTAAAGGATGTCCACGTGTTGTATCTAATATCATCTCAACATCCTTAATTATCTGCACAATAAATGATAATCAGCAAAGTATTTATCATAACTACTACTTTTAGCACAAGGATTTCAACTTTAACATACTTTTAATCACATAATATTTCTTACTAGCATCTATAATTTACTGATAACAGGCATGTTTTCCGAAAACCACTTGGCCAGAAAACAGAATGCCCTAAAAATCTTAATTTTATAAAAAGTAAAGACTATTCTTTGGATGGAAATGGAAAGAAAGAAAACATCTTCTTTCAAGTAGCGTGCTACTAGCCACCTATTCTATTAGAAAAACAAGTTGAACTGGACCATAGCGCATAATAGTGGTTTTGATTTGAAAACATTTTGTAAAGGATAGGAAAGCAGATTACTTTTGCTTTGTTGGAGCCCAGTAGATAGGGATGGGTGCATGACCTTGGATGTAATTACACCTTTTGTATCTCACTCGGTTATGATATAAAATTTATAATTACAAGAAAAAAAAATCAAAACAAATTGGATCAAAAGCCCTTAATGAGAGCAAAAATACTATGTCTAAAACAATTTACTGAAGTACTGACGCATAAGCTTGATTGACAAGCTCACCAGTCGAAAAAAGTTTCCCCATTATTACCTGGATACACTATTTGTTTCATTCTCTCTCGAGGTAAATATTCAACCATTGATGTCATCAAAGGTGCGTTACTAGTGTAAAAGTTAACTCTTTTCAATACTTAATTTAAAGATGGTAAACAGACAACCAAATGTTAAACTAAACACTAACCACCAGTCCCCCCCACCCCCACCACCAGCCCCCAGCCACCCAACAAAAGAAAATTCCTCTTTTGCCTGCCAACATAAGGATAATTAAATCAGAAGCCAAATGCAAAAGTTATCCTATTACATGAACACCTTCATATAGGCATTTTTTATTGAAGATGACACATAGGATTCTATCTGCTCAGCGTCAGAGGCTGCTGGAGATTCCATTGCCTGCACAAAATGAGGGGGGGAAAAGGTTATTACGTTTAGCAGGCTAACTTCCTCACGTGTAACCTGCAAAGAACTTGATACATTTCAACCATAAGATCAAACATTTTTGGACATCTAAAGGGAAACCTCACATCCTTTCTTTTGGATTTTAAATAACAATCATTGAAAGGAAGGAAGATGTAAATATTCCGGAAAGTGCGCACTCAAATTTCCTTTTTTTTCGTTTGGTTTCTCTTAAGGGGTGATAGCATTCTAGTTGAACCAAGTTAATGCTGATATTTAGAACTCAAAACTTGTCAAGAAACCAAGAAAAATACCTTCTCAGGTTCCTCAGATAAAATCCTTCTGATGGTTATGGCAATTGTTAAAGTGCTAGCCATCATCTCCAAGCTCTATAGACAGTAAGATTACACCACATCAAGTTAGTTCAATTTTTTTTTTTAAAAAAAAAAAACTAAATAAGAAAATAGAAATTGAAGATCAGACTTTGAGTACAAGCATACAATCAAATGAACATAGAACATCTTAAGAGTGTTCGTACCTCAGCATAGTGATAATGATAGTCTCCAAGATGCTTATCAACCCATTTCTGAATAGGCCCCAAAAAGGACTGTAAGAAAGTTGTTTCTTGAGAAACCCTCTCGCTTTCAACTTTGCTAACCAAGCTTTTCAAGTGTAATCTCTCCTGTGGACCTCGTTGTTCCCTCAAAGGTACTTTCTTTAATTGTTCGATGACATGTTGCAAGATTCCCATCTCACCAGTCAGGACAAACTGCATCCAAATTGATAACACTACTTGATAAAAATAATTGTGAAAGTAGAAACCATATATCCAGCTCAAAAAAGGAAGCAATCTAGAAACACGGCAACTTACACATTATGGTCATCACTGATACATACATAAAGTGCAGAACGCACTTGCAGGAATGTATACCCCGATATACATAGATACACAGTTATACAAACGCACAAGGAGACACAAACCTACACACACACACACACACACACACACATATACATACACACATATTGCCATAAATGCACCTACTGACCCCACATAATAGGAAAAACCCTTGAGTGTTGTTGTTGTGGTGGTGGTATATGCACATGCATATACATGTAGATTATGTACATCTTGAAGATATCAGAATTGATCACTTGATATGATGAATGATCGTATAAATTGATATTTTTTTATTGGCTCGATCTAACAAATCATCAACACCGATAGATTTTTATTGTTTGATTCCTAAATTCAAATACAAATTTGATTTGCTTGATTTTAAAATGCAATGATCGGAAAGTAACAGAAGAGGCGTGCAACGTCTCCCTCTCTCTCTAAGCGTATCTTACAACTGCTCTCTAAAACTAAACCTCTATCACTCGGTCTCTTAACCCAATACCATCACGGAATAGGTGGGCCCCCTCAAATTTGCCGTTCCCTGGCTGGATCGTCACTGGTGCAGTCTTCCCGCCAGTCACCATACTCGACATTTCTCTCCGCCCTTTCCTTCATCAATTTCTTCTTTCGTATGGCCGCTGGTTTCATGGCTCTAGAAGCCTTTATTATCCCTCCATCTTTAAAGTTTATGGGCAGCTGAATTACCTTACGGTCACCAATCCTAACACTGCAAATGTCAGTCTGGCTGTGGCCACATGTGGAATTTAGAAAGAATGGAACCAGAGAATGTTTCTGAAAGTAAGGAAAGAAGCTGAGATCACAGAAAAGGAAATCATTGCCTACATTGGGTCTTTTGTTAGCTCTTAGAGGAAAATTAGAAAGAATAGGACCGACTGAAATATTGCTTCCAATTGTTGTATTCCTAAGGACATTTTCGTACAGGGGTAGTAAATAAGGAGACAGGATGTGCTTGGTTGGACTTTGAGATTATACATCCCTTTGTAGAACTTTTTCCTATGGCCCTTAAAATATATGAATAAAATACTAAATCACCAAAAAAAAAAAAAAAATTGATACTGTTTGTTTCAACACAGACACATGTTTTTTAATACTCTGAAGCCAGGAAAGACAGAATATATATTATCATTTAGGCCAGTAAAACATGAGCAACAACACTACACACACCAAAGAAATCATATTAGAAGTTAACAGCAGCTTATGATGGATGATCACAGAGAGGCCAGCACAAATTTATCATGAAGGAGAAAATGCCAAAACTATTACCTGACGAAATAGTACCCACGCATAGCATGTATAGTGGATAGTTTCTGTGACTCCTAAAATGCGCCATGTGGATTTCAAAAGCTCCAAGATTTCTTCCACTTCCTGATTACCAAATGGATGACACTTAGAGAATCCAGTTAACTGGCAAACCTTCGCTCTAAGTAATTAATGATCAGTTCTAAGTAGATTATCTCATACATAACCTGAATCTGGGCAGTGAAAGGCACAGATAAAATTAGTCAATCATTATAAAACTTTCAGCCACAAGGCAGAAATAGCTCTTTTGATGTGATTGATGCTATTATTAGGAAAGGATATGCAAAGAGAGAGAGACAACATTGAAAGAGTAATTAACACAGAAATTAGGATCAATGAACTTAAGAAACCACCTCAGGTACTGTAACACAACTGCTATCATACGCTGTAGATGAATTAAGAATCAAGTGTCAATTTATACAACAATGCAAGAAAAACATATGTAGTTACAGAGGCAAGCAGCGGATGTTTTAAGCTAGAAATTCAAGCCTGTGTTTGAAGACAACTAAAAAGTCAGCTTGGCGGATAGTATTGCCTTGTATATTTGTTGTTCATATTTATAGGAAGCAAATCAAGTAGTAATAATCACTTAGGACATTACTTCGTCTTCAATCGAGTAAATAATGAGATATTATTTGACCGTCATGCTTTCATTTAATAGGCTTGAGAAGATTCAATTTCATTTAAACTTTCCTACTAATCCAGGAAGACTAAGTTGTGGTGTGCCATATTGGGATGAACAAACAGTGACCATCATTATCTACTTTTACCATAATAATGGTTTCTTTTTTAGATTTCCCTTTCTTATGCACAGAAGATACTTTGTTACGCATAAGTAGGATAAAGCTACAACTGGATAAAATAACAAATTGCACTTTATGAAAATTTTGGCACAACAGAATTCTCACCTCAGTAAGCTTTCCTTCATCTAGCACGTCAAACACACTGAGAAGCAGTTTCTCGTACAATCGGACATTCAGATGGTAACCATCTGCCCAGTGGCATACTTCACCTGTTAAATCTCCTCGAGCAGGCCTCTCTGCAAGAGGAATTGCAACCTCTCTAAGGGATCTTAAGCATTCTGTCCGCTGATGCTCACCAGAAGAGGGCGGAAGCAACTGAAAAATAATAATAGAGAATAACTCCACCTTAAAATAAAGCATTCTGTTCGCTGATGCTCACCATAATTGTCCAGATAAAAGTCCTTCTATTAAGAATTTTCAACTCAGAGACACTGACTGCGGAAAAACATAATCAGAGATATAGAATGTGTCAAGCCCTATAAACCCTATAAACCAGAACGAAAGAGAGACCTGTGATACTATAGGTACACCACTAAGTGAAATACATACAAAGTTCCTAAAAATTGCTTTGGTTTCTTCGAGCATTCTTACAAAGATTCTACGTCAATGCAAGACAACATCCAGAACAGGATCACTATTTTCTGCAACGGAAGTCTGCTACAGTGGAACACTGCAATTCATTACATTTTTTTTTTGTGAGTTAAACTTTCATTTAAAGCCAAGAATGGCAAATTTAAAGTAGATACTGCTATCAGAGAGCAACCTCTAACTTAGCCTATGCAAAATATAGGTGGCTTACAAAGGGTTTTCTATATTTATTGCCAACCTTTACAAAAAGTAGACATAAGTGACCACATGAGCTAAAACGAAGTAAAATAAAATATCCATGCAATTGCCAACCTATACAAAAGTTGCCCAAGAAAACCACAAAAGAAGTGACTCACAACAAGTTTTTGGAGTAACTTAGCCATTGTTCATTTACTAGACAACTAGCAGAAAGTAATATTACGCACTGTGCTATTGGATAACATAGAAGAACCAAGGTTGTAACTAGGAAAAAAATTTGACATTAACAATATCGTGCCCACAGGAGTTTCCTGGATTAATGCCAAAGTTCTCCTAATTCCAACTGAGAAGTCCCAAACCATCTAGACTATGATAGGAAAAAATTTGATATTAACTAGCCCACAGGGTTTCCTATATTAATGCCAAAGTTCTCCTAATTCCAACTGAAAAGTCCCAAACCATCTAGACTATGATATTAAGACCGAAGAACCTGTTCCTTGATATCTTCATATTGGTGGTGAGCTCCAAGAGGATGAGGGGTGTAAATCCCAGATTGTATGGTCCCAATCCTGCAGGTGACTGCAGCACCCAGGACTTAGAACAACAAAAGAAGAGAACACTGAAACAGTGGCTAGCTTAGGAACTGTAAGGTAATCTAGACAATAACCCAGAAAATCAACCAACTCAAAGTCAACCACTACATTCCTGGTTATCTTTGTTATCTGAAAATCTTCATAGGTAGACCTAGACTAAGTGCCAATTCTCAATTCGTCTTTGTTCTTTTAACACCTTGCCAGAAGACTGCATTATATCTGATATTTTGGAGGATTTTATTGATCGTGGCTTGTTGGTCCTTTGCAATATTCTGATGAAATCTCTGGTTTCTCTCCCTCCAAAGCCCACATAATGCACAGAAAGCCCAAAGTAGAGAAGATCCTTATGAAACCTTGAAAACCAGTTTCTCCCAGAAGTATATGTGAACAATCCACGATGTCCTGCCATTTGTTTGACTAATTTCTAGCCATCAGCTGCTTCAGAATGTCCATCTATACCACTGAGGAATAGTTGCACTAAAGAACATGTGATCATGTGTTTCAACATCTCTCTCACAAAGAACGCAAATGTTAGTAGATATAATGCCCCAACTAAGTAACTTCTATTGAGTAGACATCCTCTTCCAGCATGCCAACCATATTATGATTGCAAGTCTAGGAAGATTATATATGCACCAGACAATTGTTATCAATTAGCCACACGAGCAAGTATTTGGTGGACTTTGTTGTGCTAGCTACTGAAAGGTTCTGTCTGATAGCCATTTCCACTGGTTTGGAACAGGGATTGGTTTGATTGTACAGCAAACTTGACAGAAACTGGTCACTTATTGATCCCAACCTCTTCCAAAACACTACACATAATTTAGATTTCTCTTCAACTCCTAGAGGGGGATTAGCAAAAATAGCTCAAATTGGACTACTATGGGTGCAGATAAAAACATGTTTGCTACTGTGGACAGGGGTACACGTGTACAGATCAAATGTGTATAGATGTAAGAGATGTTTGCTTTTCAGGATAGAGGCACACATAATCTTTTCTTTGGATCTGATAGAATCCCATGTACATTGATCCGCCAATTTTATGTTCCATTGTCTATCAATTAAAGTTGTCATAAGATAACAGTAATAAAAACATCTCATAAACAAAACTTGAAAAATAAATTTTATATCTCTGTTAAACATCACACCTCGCATTCCTCAACTTTTGCCAAGAGAGCCCTCAGCATGCTCGACTTCCTCCCAGATTCTCCAAAGCCAACAGCAGGGTAATTTATGAGCCCCTCTTCCAATAAATTCAGCTGATTGACACAAATTGAGATAACGGAATCTGGTAAATGGAAGGAGAAGAAGAAGAAGAAGACCGGTCAAAAGGCGAGAGAGTGAAAGGAAGTAACAGAAAGCATACTTGTCTTTTCTGCCATTTTATGTAAGTCTTCTTGTCAGAGAATTCCGTTCGAGAAATACAAGAAAGTAATTCTAGTGGAATCAGAAGATTATCCATCCTTTTTCCAACTTTTCCATTCAGTGCGTTGAGAAGAGCCTGTCTTGTTCTGATGTCCATACTCTCAGAAATCTATACAAATTAAGGACTTTGATTGGTCAGCTTCTTAAATATCCAATGAGGACATTGTCTGCAAAAGGCTAGTATAAAATAGAAAAGCAAACCATATGACATTTTAAGTAACAAAGCGGGGCGCCTATTTCATAGGAAAGCTTATTAAGGCTCTAGTTACAAAACAAATGCAAGTGATGGAATGTTGGTTTACGTGCTCCTAAAGAATGAATTGATGCATTTTCTACAATTAGCATAATGAATACCTTAATACCAAAGAAATAAGTGAGGCGCTTCCCCCTGCAAGGAAAATGTAAGTAGGACCTATAAACATATATTAAAGAGAGGAATAACATAGTACATCTACCAACACAGATTTCAAAACAGTGGACCAATTCATATTCGAGGACCATCACAACCCCTAAACACGTTTGGAAACTAAGATTATAAAGGAACAACTACTCTGGGGAGGTATTTTTTATTTATTCACTTCATTGGAATTCATTTTGGGGAGACTTTTGCGCCGTTCTATATATATTTTTTTTTGCGTGAATCAAAGTTCATAGATATTAAAATATAATACAAGGTAGACATTATAATACGCAATATCCCAAGGACTGCATATTTGCAGCTTAGCAAGCCAGTAGGCAGTGCCTAAGGAGTAATTCCAGCCTCAGCTCTAGTAATTCCAGACTTTTGCGTCGTTCTACAAATAGCCTTGGTTATACCCGTGCTATATTCATTTGGTCTACTGTTTATATTTTTATTAATTTAACATTCACCAAAAAAACATTTATGGAATAAGTAAAGAAAGAGAGCAATTAACTATGATGAAAATGGGGGGAAGCAAAACTTAAAATAATAACATGTAAGCTATAGCATTTACTCTTTTCATTTGCAACGCAAACGCAATTGCACATTACATGGTTTCTGCAACTTAGAGCAGTTTATGTAAACTAATAGCTCGTACCTCCATCTGAACACGCATTGTCTCCAAAAGACCGACCAACCCAGAAGCTTGATAAGATTGACTAACATGTCCACTCTTGCTCCTTCCTAACTTTTTCATTAAACTTGATTTCTTTTCTTTCCTTTTATCCTTTGATGGAACAATGAGTCCTCTGTAAACAAAATTGTTTTAGTAAGAAAAATGAACACTTTTTCAGCCAATAATGACAAAGTTAGATGTCCACACTAACCCTGAAGCGCCAGCAGCAGCTAAGAGTATCTCATAAGCAGTCTCACGAAGATCATCATCCACAATACCTGAAGATAAATTAAGAAATAAGTGGCAGTATCTATCAAGCATCAGACATTCTCATACTGAAGGATCGAACATGCTATACGAGGACGAAGTGAAAAACAACTGAAATAGAACTACAAAAGTGCTGGTCTCAGAACTTGTACATACATCATCAATAATCCAAGTGCAACATTTTATTTATTCTACATCAAAAGGTCTTGCACACACAGACATGTACAAACAATTCAATGTCCGCCCCAAAATCTCTTCATGAATCAGGCTGCAAACCCCCCCCCCCCCCCACACACACCCACTCACACACACAAAAAGTCGAGCACTAAAGGCACCCCCTTCTTTCTAGAAATGAGCACAGATTGTCAACATCGAAGAACTAAAGGGTACTGTTCACTGATTACCAGTGGCAAAAGAGGGCAATGCCAGCACAAGATCGGCAGTATCATTAAGAACCCTTCTAGAATAGCTCCGGCTGTCAACTTCATCAAAATCTTCATCATCATCAAAATCCTCAATGTCATCAACTGTTAATTCTTGAACTTGTGGGGATTTAAGAGGTTGTGACTTCGAAAATTTTGCCAGATCTTCAGATTCTGCAGAGTCAATAGCCTCCAAAGTCGAGAGATTTGGCAAAATAGGTGATGCTGTGATTAGTGGGACAGCAGGAGGAACCCTTGCTGGAGGGGAACCTGAAGACTCTGGATCCGTCACCATAAAGAATTCACCAGTAGAGCCTGAATTATTCTTTTTTTAACAAAGCAATCAATCAAATCAGCACAAGTATGAACACTACAAGGATTTAAAGAATGCAATGTCAAGTTCCTAAATATAGCAACGTCTTTTGCTTGCTTTTGCAAACACAATTAACACTAGATAATGGATACAATTATCAGCTGTAAAAATAGCTTTCCATTGATGCCTAGTGAACAGCATGCTTGGACTGCAAATCAAAGGAGAAGGGAAGGCTGGAAGTTCCTGGTATCTAGCGAAACCAATCTCTTTCTGTTTGACCCGACACCAGGGGTATGTTGGACAAAAAGGATGTTGTAACCTCAATAAGTGACTGAGAAATGGCAAGGAGACCTTACTAGGGGACCTAATTAAGAAGGGGATGTGGTGTTAACCCAAAGATAGAGGATGCAATAATGAAGTTAGAGACTGTAGCCAGCAGTAATGGTATACAATTAAACTGACTAGTCTAGAAAGACTCGCCGAGACGGGTCCAACAGAATAGTTGACAAAGGGTGTGGTGTGCATTATAGCCAGGCCCAAGCTGTACCAGGGGCTGGAGCTGTGTGGCCTAAGAAACATTTACCAACATCCTCTGTCATACAGTGGCTTGCCTTCAGACAAAATTGTAGAAAATAAGTATACGTTTGTGTATATGGTATAAGTAGCTCACTAGTCAGAACTAGCCGTTAGTATTTCTTGTATACTGTGCCAACCATAGTTGTATATATTCTACACTGTTTGTAATAAAATGATCAAGGTTGATATTTCTACATCCTCTGAGTATTCTATGAATTGGCTATATTTCTCTTGATGGTATCAGAGCCATTCCATTGTGGCTGAAATTCACAATCTATCAAAGAAACCATTCGCAAAAGAAGCCAGTTCACATTTATTCAGTTCACATTTATTCAGCTGTGAAGTCTTCATCCTAACGAGTAAAAGAAATTTAAGTACAGCAGTTTTTTGGTCTTGCAAGGAAACTCAGAAGTTTCAAGAAAAGAAAAAAACTCAGAGGAAGAAGACGACTCAACGTCAAAAAGGGGGTATCGTTAATCTTGTTAGTATTTCCGTTGTCGTTAGTCCCGTTAACATCTCTATTAAAAAAAAACAACAAAAAGGGCTTCCGTCCGCTACTATTAGAATTCCGTTAAGATATCTTAATGTCATCAAAGGTCAGTTTTGCGACACGCGTCCTTCTTGCAAACTGACACATCCTTTAAATGCCAGCTGCATTCTCTTGCTTTTAAACCGGGTTATTCTTTATTTTTGCAAAACCTTTATTTTCGTACAACCCCCAGCCCGAGACATTAAATGTGAATTGTACATCTTTCTCTTCAACGGGTTCAAACACACTGCTCAATACTCTTTGCACTCTGCTATTTTTACAACCCATCTTCCTCTTCCGTCAACATCCATCTTCCCATCAGTCTACATCTTACCTAACGCTTCTCTTCTTAAATATTTTTGAATTCCTTCACTGCTTCACGAACTATCCTACCTTCATTCCTATTTTTTAAGCTTCTACTTTTGCATCCATGGCGGAACAAAGTAGCGAGATTACTTCTACCGGGGCTGGTGACAAAACCTCATCTACCATATCTGGTTCTACCATATCTGGTTCTACCCCTATTCTGGATTCCACTCCTGTAACAATCACTAACCAGAAGCTGCATGGCAATAATTATTTGCCATGGAGCAGAGCCGTGGAACTCTTTATCACCGGAAGAGGCAAGAAAGAGTATTTGTCTGGAAAAATGGTCTGTCCTGCAGAGACAGATGAAAGATTTCCCATCTGGGAGGCCGAAAACTCCATGATTATGAGTTGGCTGCTGGGATCTATGACCCCAGAAGTTGGTAATACATTCATGCTATATCCTACTGCAGCTGCTATTTGGAAAGCAACCAAAGAGATGTTCTCCAAGACTGATAACATCTCTGAACTCTATGAACTGGAGACCCAGTTAAGGGATATCAAGCAAGGTGACCAGTCTGTGAGCAAATACTTTAGCAGTATGTCACAGATCTGGCAGCAAATTGATGCATTAGAGGCCTATCCATGGACATGCACAACGGATGACCATCTGTACAGAAAGATTAAAGACACACGCAGACTGTTTGGGTTCTTGTCTGGACTACACAAAGATTTAGACGCTGCTAGGGGAAGAGTTCTGAGCACCAAGCCTCTACCATCCATCAATGCTGCATTCGCTGAAATCCGCCAAGAGGAAAGTCGGATTAAAGTCATGATGGGCTTTGGTGCTGCTGTTGTTGTTCCATCTGAAGCTTCTGCCCTCTTGACCCAAGAGAGTAACAACAAAAAGGAAGCAAATCTTACGGTGAGAAAAAATTATTCTGGTTCAAAATTTAACACTAATGATTCCAAAGGATCTGGTAAGAAGTATTGCAGGTACTGCCATAGAGATAATCATTCTCTTGAAGAATGCTATTGGCGACCAGGGTCCACTGTAAAGCCACCTCCTTTCTTGAGACAGAACAATAGGAAACAAAATCTAACTAGGTCTGACTCCAGTTCATCTTGGAGGACTGATGCTGACTCGTGGAAATATCCAAGGGCTACTATTGCAGATGCAGAGGCAGGTACTGAACCTATTTTTACACAGGCCCATCTTGATGCTGTACTCCGGGTCCTGGACAGTCAAAGGCTCCAGACTAACAAAGAGCAAATCAGGGCCACCATGGCTTGTACTGGTAATGGTGGTAAGTCTCAAGTATGGGTGATTGATTCTGGAGCTACTAATCACATGACAGGTGACAAAAACTTGCTTTGTAACTTTAAACTAAGTAGGACATCAGAAAGAGTTAAGATTGCTAACGGGGACCATATAGACATTCGTGGATATGGAGATGTTCTGTTATCTAGTCAGATGGTCCTTAGGAATGTCCTATATGTACCTAGTCTTGAATGCAATTTGATTTCAGTTAGAAAACTGATGATGGACAACTCATGCATTACTGTCTTTACATCTACAACCTGCTATTTTCTATCTTCTGTTTCTTCTTGTTCTCAGGAGGAAAGAACAAAGAAAAAGATGACCAAGAAGATGATTGGAATGATTGGCAGTGCTAATCATAGGAGTGGACTGTACGTTTTGGAAAGTGCCATATCAAGGGAAGACAATAGCTATTCTAGTGCATATTCTTGTAACTCAAGTTATATTGGTTCTAGAATAGGTAAGTCTAGAATAGCTTCTATTTTGCTCTGGCACAATAGGTTAGGCCATCCAAATTTCTTGTACCTTAAGAGGCTTAAACCTGATCTCTTCTGTGATATTCCTATTAACTATTTGAAATGTGAAACTTGCTTGTATGGAAAACAGTCCAGGGTACATTATCCAGCAAAGGTTTACAATGAAAGTAAGCCTTTCAACTTAGTTCATTCTGACATCTGGGGACCCTCTAAGGTTCTGAATGTTAATGGATGCAGATGGTTTGTTGTATTCGTTGATGATCATACGAGGGTGACCTGGGTATATCTGATGAAGCACAAATCTGACCTCTTCCAAGTATTCAAAACTTTTATTTATTTAGTCAAGAATCAGTTTAATACTAATGTGAAGAATTTCAGGTCTGACAATGGCAGTGAGTACCTAGACAAAGAAGTAAAAACCTTTCTAAGCGATCAAGGGATTCATCATCAAACTTCCAATGTCTATACTCCTCAGCAGAATGGTGTTGCTGAAAGGAAGCATAGACATATCTTGGGAGTTGCAAGATCTATTATGTTCTCCATGAATATTCCTAGATTTCTGTGGGGTGAGGCTGTTCTCACAGCAGCCTACTTAATAAACAGAATGCCCTCAAGGGTACTTGGCTTTGTTAGTCCTAGGGATAAACTTTTGAAAGCATTTCCTCACTGTCTGTTGATGTCTGAACTACCTTTTAAGGTGTTTGGATGTGTTGTCTATGTATATTTACAGTCACATTTGAGGGGGAAATTGGACAGGAGGTCCATCAAATGTGTGTTCCTTGGTTACTCAGGATCACAAAAGGGGTATAAATGTTGTGTTCCTTGGTTACTCAGGATCACAAAAGGGGTATAAATGTTTTTGCCCTAGTACCAGAAAATTTTATGTTACACTAGATGTATCTTTTGATGAAAACACCCCTTATTACTTATCCCCTTCGTCTAGTATCAATAATGTTGAACAGGAAAATTTTTGGAGTATAATTGATGTCTCAACAGTTGGTAGCCAGACAACTGTTGATGAAAGAATCCAACCAGAAGGTGGTGCCCCAGAACCAAACTCAGTGGCTCCAGTGGTAAGTCAAGAAGAAGAGGAAGGCAGATCAACGTTACCCATTACACAAGTGTACTCTAGAAGAAGACAACCGGAGGTGAGTGCTGATCAACATACTGTCAGTGAACCTGAAGTGGACATGGGAACCTCTCAAGCTGTTGATCTCCCTATTGCTGTCAGAAAAGGAACCAGGGAGTGTGTGAAATATCACAAGTTCTTAGGTAACAAGGGGTATTCTGTTGTCCATCCTTTAAATCAGGTAATCTCATATGACAGATTAAATTCGAACTTTAAGGCCTTTACTGTACATTTAGACAATCATACTATTCCAACTTCTATTGAAGAGGCATTAAAAAGTGATAAATGGAGGGCTGCTGTTAATGAAGAAATGTCAGCTCTTGTTAAAAACCAAACATGGGAGTTGGTTTCTAAACCAAAGAATTTTTCCCCAGTTGGATGTAAGTGGGTATTCTCACTTAAGTATAATGCTGATGGCTCTCTCAACAAGTACAAGGCTAGACTTGTTGCAAGGGGCTTTACTCAATCGCATGGGATTGATTACAGTGAAACATTTGCCCCTGTTGCAAAATTGAACACCATCAGAATTATCTTCTCCTTGGCTGTTAATCTTGATTGGGAATTGACCCAGCTTGACATTAAGAACGCCTTCCTTAATGGTGAGCTAAAGGAACTCGTTTTTATGAGTATACCTCCAGGTTTTGAATCAGTCAGAACACAAGGCAAAGTGTGCAGACTAAAAAGGTCCATTTACGGGTTGAAACAATCCCCACGTGCCTGGTTCAGTAAGTTCTCTGATGTTTTACTCACATATGGTTTTACACAAGCACAAAGTGATCACACTTTGTTTGTCTATAAATCTGGTAGCAATATCACTATACTTATTGTATACGTAGATGATATTATTTTGACAGGAAACTGTCATCAGAACATCGCTAAGGTAAAAAGCCATCTTGCTTCAGAATTTGAAGTAAAGGACCTTGGTCCTTTGAGATACTTCTTAGGTATGGAAGTGGGAAGAAGCTCTAAGGGCCTGGTTATCTCCCAACGCAAATATGTACTGGACCTGCTTCAAGAAACAGGTATGACGGGGTGCAAGCCTGCAAACACCCCAATGGAATCTGGCTGTATAAATCAGTATCAATCTGGTCAAGGTAATGCATTAACTGACATTCATTCATACCAAAAACTTGTTGGAAAATTAATTTATCTGTCCCACACTAGGCCTGATATATGCTATGCTGTGAGCTATGTAAGTCAATTTATGCACTCTCCTACTAACATCCATTTGCAAGCTGTGATGAGAATTTTAAGGTACCTCAAAGGGGCACCTGGTCAAGGACTGTTCTTTGGCAAGCATGACTGTAGAGAGCTTCATGTATACACAGATGCAGATTGGGGAGGCTCCAAAAGTGATATGAGATCTACATCAGGCTACTGCACCTTTCTATGGGGAAATCTAGTGACTTGGAGGAGCAAGAAGCAGTCCGTTGTTGCTCGCAGCAGTGCTGAGGCTGAGCTAAGATCATTAGCTCTTGGTTTATGTGAAGGTCTATGGATAAAAAGGGTACTTAAAGATCTACACCAACTGGATTCTGTGCCTCAGATTACTGTTTTTTGTGATAATATCTCAGCTATTCATATGGCTGAGAATCCTGTTCATCATGATAAGTCTAAACATGTGGAGATTGATAGGCACTTCATCCGAGAGAAATTGGAGAACAAAACACTCAGCATTCGACATGTTACTTCATCTGAACAATTAGCAGACATCTTAACTAAATCTGTACAGCCTAATTTATTTCATAAGTTACTGTCCAAGCTTGGCTGTGTTAATGTATATACCAAGCTTGAGGGGGAGTGTAGAAAATAAGTATACGTTTGTGTATATGGTATAAGTAGCTCACTAGTCAGAACTAGCCGTTAGTATTTCTTGTATACTGTGCCAACCATAGTTGTATATATTCTACACTGTTTGTAATAAAATGATCAAGGTTGATATTTCTACATCCTCTGAGTATTCTATGAATTGGCTATATTTCTCTTGAAAAATGAAGGAGCGAGGGATCACCATGCTGGTTCTATATGCTTTATGACCATCTTTTTCTTTTTCTTTTTCTTTTCTTTTCCCTTTTTTGGGTAATTTATGACCATCTTCACTAGTCCCACAGTCAAATATTTACTCCACAACTATTTTGGTCATATCTGAAGAAAGAACTAAATCCCTAAATTTTGTCAATGGCAAAGGGTAACAGAGTGGATCACTGGGGGCAATTGGAGGTCCAAGTTCCAAATTTGCAGTTTCTCATACAAGCTGCAGCGGTCTACAGAATTTGGAGAGGAAGGAAACAAAGGATATTCCAGCATCAAAGCGGAGACAATAGACTTCAGCCTCTCTTAGAAAATATTTGGCTAGTAGCTAGAGGGGAGTGAGGAAAAATAAAACTAACTGGTACATCGCTAGGAACTTCTGTTTAGAGCGTGAACTTATAATGCAAGTACTAGGGCAGGTGGAACAGGTTCTGTTTCGGGGTCTAAGGTTTTTTCCCCTCCATCTTTTGGTTGTAATTCAAGTATTTCATTGGGGAAAAGGGGGGAAATAACCTGAAGAGCAAAGCAAGCATTATGTGGCGCGTATTTACATATATAATAGCTTAAGAAAGAACTGGCAAGTAAAATTTAGAACATTTGAAAATTTTTCATTTTAACTTTTTTTATAGTTATTTTTGTATGAACTTATTTGTTACAGATTGAATATAAGAATAGTCTGTCAAACGTTTGAAACTTGAGCCACTAAACATTCCGGAACAAAACTGAGAAACCAACTAACCAGGCAAAAAGGAGGTAACCAGAATGTGTTACATAACTTGTTGACCAAACCAAAACTTACCATATAAGGAAACAGAACACTATCATGATAATCTCTTATAGCTTCAGATAGTTCAAGCATCCCTCCTACAGTCAAACAAAAGCGTCATCTAGCATTTCATGATAACTAGATAGTCAAATACACTGAAATCTCGTCCAAGAAGACCACCTTTTTTGGCACAACTGAGAACATAATCAACACTAACTTGGTCCAGATCCACGTCATCCAAGGTAACAGCCCCAGGAG
Source organism: Eustoma russellianum (assembly GCA_036186865.1). NCBI lineage: Eukaryota > Viridiplantae > Streptophyta > Magnoliopsida > Gentianales > Gentianaceae > Eustoma > Eustoma russellianum. Next base: position 257,762 of record AP025062.1, read on the forward strand.
GCATCACGACTTTCTTTATCAGGCTGCCAGATAATATATACCCCAGTAAAACACGCCTGTCCCTCCGATACCGTTGTAAAACATCAACTGCATTTTCCCTGCCAAAGAAAAAAGATTATATATATATATATATATATATATATATATATATATATATATATTGAATAATCAGCAGTACGTCCTCATTCTATGGTTCCCCAGCCATATCCACATAAACAAAACGGCCATCTCAAATTTATCTAGTGAGAACGCAAAGTCCTTACGATATACACTAAAAAATACAGGCTCTGCTTTTCCTGGGCTGTAAAGAAACACGTACGTCTTCACAACTCCAAAATATGCCTTATTACAAAGAAAAAAGAATATCATGCAATCTTAGTGAGTTTACCAAAGTCAGTAACTCTCAAAAACTAAAAGGAATGACAAATTAAGTGCATACTACCCCATGGGTACAGTCAAAATAGAAGTAAATATTTAATATACTGACAGCAGGATCAAACCTACCGTAATAAGTAAGAAATGCACTTAGATGTGGACATTAATTTGCTAACACTTATCTTATTTACAGAAGCTGGCCAAATATGCACTTTTGCAAGCAAAAAACCAGCATACCATATTTGATCTAGCAGGCATACTAAAGTAAGATTTTTCTTGCCATCAACGGAAACATATTTATGACCTTTTTCTAAAGTGACCACTATCTAACTTTCACAGCAAACATGGAAAACTTCGGTGGAAGAAATTTAAAAATATAGATCAAGATACCGAGGCAGTGCCAATTATTTAACGATAAATTCTGACCAAAAGGCAAAAGGGTTCAAACTGCATTTGGTTTCACAAGATAGATGATTAGAACTTACTCCATTCCAGAGGTACAGTCTGTTAGAAAGCCACTTGCTTAAGCACCTCAAGGTGGGCAATCTCAGTGCGTATCTCTGTACAATGCATAAAAGTAGCAGAATGATACTTTGAGCCAAATTAACTGGATCAAGATGAAACCCGGGGGGAGTGATTCTGACTAGTCAGAAGTACTATCTCAGAGATTCAATACTTTCAAAACCGGATAGGACAAGAAATGTTAGATCTCTCGGGATCAACCAGTAGTATGGTAATGACCGCGGATTCACCTGTAAAAGTTGAATAACTTAGTAAATGAAAAATAAGCTTGATTGACTAATCATTTTGCAAACAATATGTTATCTAAATTAGGAGGCCCAATTTTCATCCTATCTTGCATACATTTCTCCAAAGTTCAAAGCGACAGCACAAACAAACCAAGATAGCGGAATATTTCTGGCCGAATTATTGATAAAGACAAACTAGCAATCCCAATAACTCTCACATTAACTCACCAAAAAAAAAAGAAAAAAAAAAGGACTCTCACATTAACTTGGACAATTTGGAAAAAAGCAAAACATAATTGATAATACCTCCCCATTAATTAAGAAAGACACATCTCGTACTACACATTTTGCTAATCAGCAACAGAAAAAAAAAAACCCTCTCCACAAAGTCCAATAGTGATTCAATAAGTAATCAAAAATTCAAACCCAGAAAGCTTTTATACCGCATACACAATGGCGGCTAAGTACACATTTTTACCTGACCATACAGCAGGTAAAGTTGAGATTTTTGGGCCTAATAATGAAGTACAGAGATGTTGAAATGACGAAGGGAAGTACTTGATGATGTGAGTAATTGGGAAGTTAGGCGGTGGCGACAGCAGAAGAGCAGAGAGAGCAGATGTAAAGAACGGCGGTGGTGAGTGTGACAGTTGAAAATAGTCGGCGGTAAAATAAAGGAAGGCGTGGGCAGATCTACCGCTAAGATTCACGCACCACATTGGCTGTCCGAATTACACCTTTTTGTTTCTATTTGTGAAACCGAATTACACTTTCCTTATGTCAAAAAAAAATTACACTTTCTTAAAATATATATGTTTTTACTTCTAAAAAAACAAATTATATGTTTTAAATGTATATATTTTACCTACTCTCTCTACGTAACAATATGTAGTTTTCTTATGGACAAAACACGAAGATGTGTATTTTTCTCTAGATGTAAAAATATGTAGTTTTCTGATATAAAAAAATATTAAGACAAATGTATTATAGATAAGATCTTATATATAATATATTTTTAGGTTTTCTTTAGGTAACGAACTACTTCACATTTTTAATATTTTTGGTGTTTTAAAGTAATAACTTAGACCTTTTTAGATGTTTTGCATTTTTAGGTACAAATTGTTTGCTAATCAAAGGAGATCCTAGTAGGACCAGCACTGACTGACGAAAATTTCCGACCATAATGATCCTTGCAATACGTATAATAATTCTAAAAAGAGTTATTATTAAAAAACGTATATACATCACATACTATACATCGTTGATATATTACAAATATAAAAAGATTCTACATCGGATAGAGAGGATGAACACTCTTCTCTTAGATTGACATTTATTTCGCTTGGAAATCAATAAGTATAAAGAGTCTTGACTGATACATGGAACATGTGTTTGTAAGGTTGAATTTATTTTGTATTTCGATATGGTTTTGGTCATTTTGGTTGTACAAAGTTAGAAAGGAAAAATTTAGTATTCTTTCATTCACTTCTGATTCCATTCTTTCTTTATAATACTAGTCATCCTTTTTTCCTGTATAAATAAGAAACTATAGATACACCGAGTCTTCTAATTTGCATCATTGGCTGATACATGCTATACCTTGGTAAATATTTCCAAAGCCATGTGCCCCTTTGACAATTGATACCGCTATTCTATAATTAATAACAACAATAATAATAATGGATATGCTTTGTGAAAAGTAGAATGGGGGCAAGGCTGGAGATCCCCGAACTCCTGGTCATAAGGAGAATGCCCATGATCTAGCTGACATCCGCTTGCAAATCCCACCATAAAAAAATACTACCAAATGGCTACTCTCTTAGTCTTTAACTGGACAACCATGTATATATACATACACACATATATGCATGTACACGCATAAACAAAAATATTACGTTGTATATCACTTACTTTAAAATCTATATAACTATCATAATCAGTCATTTACAATATACATAAGGAGTTTCGTAAGCTTTTACATAATAACAACACTCAAGTATTTTTCCATTATATGAGATCATCTATATTGATCAATCATTTATCTTACGTATTATTTATTTATTTTTAATTTTTATCACATCTACTAAGCTCTCACATGACATTATGTTATTTTTAATCGCAATAGCCGTTAAAGACTTTTGAGATGTGATACAAAATAATAATAGGAGACTCAGCGGAAAAAATTATGCCATAACAATATCAAATGTTTAACTTAAAGAATGGTCGCATGTTATATCTAAGTTCGAAGTTGTTCTCACTGGGAAGGAGTTAGATGTAATTAGCCTAAATAAGGGAGGGTTCCTGAAGAAAAGAAAAGGTGCAAACGTGTTGATGCGTATTCCAAGTGAATCATCTGAAACTTTTTCTAGGATAATTACCCAAAGTCTTTATTCATAAGTCACAAGGTACATATATACTCTTCGTACTATATTCAATTTATTTGTTTTTATTTTATTTCATTTTGTGGGGCCCAGCTAATTGCATCAAACAGTTTGAGATTTAATTTCTTTGTGGCAAAAGTATAAATTGTTTTATAGAATATGTAAATCAGATCAATTAATTTTTTTTAGGTAAAAGACTCACTATATTATGTCTGTTTAAGTCTAAATTTGTTTTAATATAAGAAATTGAGGATAGAGATATTAAAATTTGAATTGACAATAAAATCTAGACATAAATAAATTCCATTTTTGACTGTGCTTGCAGAGGAGAGTCCACAAGGCAATGACCATTTGCCCATTTGGTTTTAACTGAAGAGAGGAAGAGAGAGAGAGATCATTTGGGAACAGAGTAGTCAAAGAAACATCCTTTACTATGCTGCTGCTGGAATAGTTAAAATGGAGTATGAGAGAATACAAAAGCCTCCCCCTCAGCGGCAGAAACAGGTTATCTTCTTCCCCTTTTCTTTGACTGTTTTTCTTTAACAGTTCCCAATGTAACGCTGCAAAGTTGCTAACTTTTTCAGTCTCAATTGGTTTGAACTCTTGTCTGCATGTATTTTCTTGTTATCTTTTTAGAAATAAAGTAGCTCTTTTGATCTGTCAAATCTTGAGTCTGAGATTCTTAGACTGTCTTTTTCTATGGGTTTAAGTTAGTTGTTGATGTTTTTTCTGGATGATATTTGTGGGTTTGTTGTTTATTTATAGTTGTCTCCTGCGAAATTGAGGGCTATGATATTGGGAGGAGGGGGAGAGAAGAAGAGAAGGCAAGGAGGAGTAGAAGAAGAGCAGGAGGAATTCTCTACTTCTCTTTCTTTGGGATCCCACAATGCTGATGCTGAGATCCATGATTCAGGTACTTCATTTATACATGCAGATACAGATTATGGATATACATAATGTAGTTTTTTTTTTTTTTTATTGATGATTACAGAAATCTGGTCCTTCCTGCTGCTTAAATTGTACTTCTACCTTTGTGGTGTCCATATAGAGCTTTTGGAGGCTTAAATGGCAACAAGGATTTTCAAGATATTTAGTTTGGACCTTTGAGCAAAATCTTCCTTCAGAATTATCACTTCAGTTCTTAATCGTATGATCAGTTCTTAATATTATGATATGTTCTGACCCTCAACGCCCCCCCCCCCCCCCCAAATATGTATAGTTCTTCCTCTCTTTAAAACAGCTTTTTTCTGAACTTAAGAAGTGATTGATGAAAGGCCTATCTTGGTTTGAATCTTAAGGAGTGTACTATTTGGCTATGATTTCCTTCTTTTGCATGTCTTCATATTATCCTTCTATCAATGTGCATATCAGGATTTTACAAGTCGGAGGCTACGTTTTCTGAGGATTGCAAGGATGTAGATGTTGTTAGCATCCAGCCAGAATGCTCAACCTCAGGAAAGATGGATTCATTCGATAATGGAGTGAAGGATTTCTCTCTGTGTAGTTCAAGAATCCAGTCAGTGGATGACAATTCCGTGGACTGCAATGTTGGTTTTGAAAGCGCAAGCATGTCATCAGCAGTTTTTGAGTTTCAAAAGGGAGAGCGATTACCACAGAGAGGACCCCTTACTCCCTTCTCTAAACCAGCTCCATCAAAATGGGATGATGCTCAAAAGTGGATAGCAAGCCCTACTTCTAATCGATCAAAAAATGGGCTGGGCAATCAAGGTTTTGGAGTGCGTAAAATGACCTATTTTGGACATGGCAGTCAACAGCAACAACAACAACGGCCATCTATAAAGGTTGTTAATGAAGTTCCTGACGAGGGACTGTTTTCAGACGAGGAGCTGGATACCAAGTGGATCGATGCTAACCATGCTAAAAAGGAAAATGTGTCGCAGAAATCTGTCAGCTTTAATGCTGATCAGTCTGTGCATGAGTGGCATGACCAACAAATCGACATGATTGAACATTGTTCTGTAGAGTCTGCAAGTAAGACGTTGTATCTGCTTTCGACATTGTATCTCTTTCAAGAAATACATGCTTGGCATTGTTGAGAATATTGTTCTACATCGCCCACTTTGAGAAAAAATATATGGATTGTATGAGAAAAAAATATAGGGGTTATATGAGAATGAGTACCACCACCCAGTGCCTTAAGGTTTTGAGTGGATATGGGTCTCACCTCATTTAAGCCCAAGTTCAACAGGCATTTTTTCAAGCAACTTGGTTCTGATTAGATTTTATGGTTGGTAGGTTATGTTGAGTTTTTTTAATTTTTCTTCTGTAATATGAAAGCTCAAATGTCCTTAACTTTGCATTCTTTGCAGTCAAGTTCAGCCGTCATGACTCATTGCTTTCAATTCGTGGGTCAACTGCAATCATTCCGCCATCTTCAATGGCTAGGTCTGTTTCAATGAGGGACATGGGTACAGAAATGACACCAATTGCTAGCCAAGAGCCTTCCAGAACTGGAACTCCTGTAGGGGCAACCACACCAACACGTAGCCCAGTGTCTTCTAGGCATTCGACTCCTGGAAGAGCTACTTCAACCTCGCCCATTGATCCTCCTAATGTTCTTCTAGACATTGACAATAATGAGTTGACTGAAGATGAATTAAAGAGGAAGACTCGAAGAGAAATTCGGGCTCTTGGAACTCAGTTGGGTAAGGTAAACATAGCTGCTTGGGCTAGCAAATACGATGAGAGTAAAGAAGGGTCTAGTACGATGAGAACTCAGTATAAGAGTGTGACTGAAACACGAGCAGCTGCTTGGGAGGAAGCAGAAAAAGCCAAGCATATAGCCAGGTTATCTCTTTCGCCTGACATAATTAGTAAATACTGCTTCCTGAGTCTTATTTCATTTGCTTATTTGGATGTTTAGGTGCACTAGTTTGTTACGAATTTCTAGTACTTTCTTATAACTTGGTCTGGCTTTGGCATAAGCTACAACTTTAGGGAATTTCTTTTGTAATCTGCTTGTTTCTATGTCAGATCCAATAAGTGAATGAACTTTTGCTGTTTAAATTCTAAATCAACATTTTGGGGGCACAGGGGAAAAGAAGATTACATGGAAAAAAGGGGATATTTTAACTAAAAGAGGAGCATCTAGAGTAGAGGCCTTAATCATAAGAAGTCTGGACACTATTTTTTGTAAGAGCTCTGTGAATGGCAAGGAAGGAGACGTTGCAATTCAAGGCCAAATTGTTTCTTGTGGCCAGTGAAATAAGCGTATCCCTTAAATATACCTTTTGAGAGGCAAATCATGTTGTCCTGTTTGTTATTTTGCCTTGTTTATGTTTTTTGTTCTCGTGTGGGGGGTTTTTTCCCCCCTTATCATTTGCCATCTGAACATAAGGTAAGTTTTGCATGTCAGGTTCAAAAGGGAACAAATCAAGATACAGGCATGGGAGAATCATCAGAAAGCTAAGACTGAAGCTGAAATGAGAAGAGTTGAGGCATGTTTTCTGTTTTCCTGAGACGTTTACTGCAGTCCTATATTCTATTTTTGGATAGTCAGTGCAATATTTGATGCTTTCATAATTAGTGCAGCTACATGGCACTGCCTTTATAGGTTGAAATTCATGGGTTTGCCTAAAACTTAATCACCTGGTATATTTTCCCATTCTTTTTAGTTACCGGTGGAGACTTAAGTGATAATTTCCTTAGTAGGGAATTTGATTGTCATTATGCTTAATCAGGAAAAGCAAAATATATCTATGTCAACCTGATTGGAGAGAGATTTAACTGTACTCATCTGTCCAATTATCAACACCTGCTAACCTTGCTTTGTCATATATTTGTGGTCATCTGAATCGAATGGTTAGGCATTTTGAGCTATGTTCTTGCGCACTGTTCCTTGAATATGGCTGCATACTGTAACTCAACTGAAGGGATACGATGTATTTTCTTCCTAGAATGATGAATTTACATTTTCCTTGTTATACTGCTGGAAATAAGCATGTAAAGTTGCAGTTCTTGTCAATTCTGAGGCTCATCTTTTACTAAAACATAAGCTCTTGGTTTCCAGGTAGATGTGGAGAGAATGAGAGCTAGTGCACATGATAAGATGATGAACAAAATGGCATCTGTACTGCAAAAAGCGGAAGAACGAAGGGCAATAGCAGAGGCCAAAAAGAACTGCCAATTGGCAAAAACAGAGCAGCAGGCGGAACATATTCGCAAAACTGGCCGTGTTCCTTCTTCATTTTTCTGCTGTAGCTGTTGCTTTTGGAAGTAAAATTGTTGGACATGATGGCAGATATATGTATGTAGTATTTTCTTTTGCCTTGTCGATATGTCCATTGTGAATAGTCTTAATCCGCCTTCTGTAGGACTTTCATGTGTTCGTACATTTTCGGCTTTCAGCATGAAGAAACAGGGTAAACAAAACTTTATGGTTCCAGAGAAGGGGGAATGGTTTTCTTTCCCCTTTGATTTTCTGAATTGCCTTACACTTTGCTTTTAATCTATTCTAAGGGAAAAGAAAAAGCGTTTCCAAATTACAGAATGTATAGAACCTTAATCTTATGATCTATACAGAAAGCAAAAGGTGCGAAAAAATAATTTAATAATCACATGGTTTCCAATTCACTCATGTTTTCTATTTGTGGTTTATGGCCGGGCAATCGATACCTCTTTTGTTGGGACAGATGCTTTGCCCTTACCATATTTGGAGGTGGTCTGAACTTACAGAAAAGACAAAAGAAAGAGGAGAGGGAAAGCCTGTAGCTTCTTAAAGGGTTCTCCTACTTTTCTGAAACACTAAGAAATTAAAAAAAAAAAAAGAGTGGGTTTCTGAAGGTTCTTCGGTCTTACAATTGAAGAATAGCTTCGTTGGTTTACTTTGTGAATCTTAAGAAAGCGAGTGGAAAGAGTTGAATCCAAAATATGATGACCAAACTAAAGTTGGTCTGATGACAGCTTTCATAAGTAACCTGGCGCCAGATAAAAAGATACCACACGTAACAGACTAATAAACTAGATGAAATGTTTACTAACGTAAAAGTCGTGTATTAGGTTCTTAATTAATAATTAATACATGAGACAAATTCTTAGCTTTGCTGTATTGAATACTTTGACCATTGTCCTTTTTTTTTTTGTGCTTGTAATCATATTGTTTGATTGCATAATTACATAAACGAACACATATGTACATATATGCACATAACAATTATACACAAAAATATATGCATATGTATATTTTTGACCTTTAGTAATCTTTTTATCGTTCGCCTACTTTTTGTAAATGGTAAGAATCAAAATTTGAAAGAAAAACATGGGTTTAGGTGAATGAAGCTAAGTATATCATTAGCGTTTGTCGTCACATAATATGTTAGTGTCGGTTTGAGTATCAATGGCTAGATAACATCATAATAAGGGCTGGATTAACAACAAATGAATAGTAGATGTGACATATTATATGGAAGACTAACAATTAAAGTAAGTGACAATTTTAGAAACAAAATACACAGGTGCATGAAATATTTTCGAAGGCAAAGGACTATAACTGTCATGTTCAGAACTTAGCAGGTTGGGATTATAATTTTTCAGGCATGTGTAATTATATTATATTAACCCAAAAGAGGAAAAATGAATTGGTACCAGTTGTATGTAACCTTCAAGGATAAAATATATAATTTTTCAGGTATGTATATTATATTATATTAACCTAAAAGAGGAAAAATGAATTGGTAGCAGTTGTAACCTTGAAGGATAAAATATGACCAAGTCCCTTGGTTACAATTTCGTACCAATGGTCGGAAAGTTCTACGTTGTATTTACTATATAAAAGTGTAAAATTACAATTGCGTCCCTTTCAACAGGGAGCAGCCAATAGTGACTCAGACTCCATTGCATGATAACGCGTTTTGCAGCACTACAAATTCAAGTGCTGCTGCTCAAGCCATCACCATTCCATTCATCTTCACAAATATATCTTGGACTCTACTGCGATTCATTATATCTCTAAGCCAGAACAAACTTCATCTATTCGCCATTCTATTCAACTGCGGGGAAAAAAATCTTGGTCCAGAAAAAAATAAAGTAAATTGTGAATTATAGTTTGGCTAAGCAATGGAAAACCTTAGAGCATTTTCCTTACTGTCAATAATTTTCTTGATCGCTATCACGAAATGTGAAGCACAATTGTCCCCAACGTTTTACGACAAAACATGTCCTAACGCTCTCAACAAAATCCGAACAACAATCCGAGTAGCCGTGTCAGCGGAGAGGCGCATGGCGGCGTCTTTGGTGCGGCTTCATTTCCATGATTGCTTTGTACAGGGATGTGATGCGTCGGTGTTGCTAGATGGGAGCAATGGTATTCAAAGCGAGCAGAGTGCTTTTCCTAATGTTAACTCCATAAGAGGATTGAACGTTATAGCGGCCGCAAAGGCAGAGGTAGAGAAGATATGCCCAGGAGTTGTGTCTTGTGCCGACGTTCTTGCAGTTGCTGCAAGGGATGCTTCTTCTCTTGTAAGTTTTCGCTTCTTTTTGCTACAGCTGTATATAACTTGCTCAATGAAGAAGATAGGGCAGAGCAAATGATTCAGGGTTTTTGGGTCGTCTTTTTTTTTTTTTTTTTTATGTACCACTGAACGAGAATCCTGTTTTCGTAGAGTTCTATAAAACCTACGAAATGTTTTAAGAGTGCGCAAAACAACAACATTACTCTATTGTCTTAAAGTCTCCCGTCTATAGCGGAGTATGGAAAGATCGGATGTACGCAACTATAACTATGTGTTAGAAACACACGGAGGTTATTTCACGATGAAAACATTTTTGATCTATTTTTCAAAATTTTATATTTTCAAAAACTACCCATCCATTGGATTCATAACTCGACGTGGAAAAGTTGGAGGTTCATAGTTGTCCTATGGTCTCACAAATGAATTTGCATGGGTGCTACAATACCCGTAGGCTAATAATAAAGCTAATAAAGATGTAACTTAAATTTTGCATGTTTAATTTATTATAGGTTGGAGGGCCAACATGGCAAGTGAAGCTTGGAAGGAGAGATTCAACCATAGCGAATCAAGCTCAAGCAAATACCGATCTTCCGTCACCCTTTGAGGATCTCAATGCTCTCCTCTCCAAATTTTCTGCCAAGGGCCTTAGCGCAAGGGACATGGTTGCACTTTCAGGTAGTACTCTTTTGCTTTCTTTTATTTTTATTTATTTTTTCTATTTGATCAGTTTCCACGCAGATTTTTGAATTATACACGATTAAATGCTACCCTTTGTCCTCCAGTAATGGATAGACAAAACACAACCACCACCTCTTATGTACCATTTCCCTTTAATTGTCTCTATCTTAATAATTAATAACCACTTCTGATATATAGTTATTCCATTACTATGATAAACTATTGATTTTCCATTAGTTTCCCTTCCTTTGCTAAGCTTCTAAATGACCTTTCATTGCCATATTTGAAAATGTAGGTGCACACTCGATTGGACAGGGACAATGCTTCACCTTCCGGAATAGAATATACAGCAACGGAACAGACATTGACGCCGGATTCGCAAGCACCAGAAGGCGTAGATGTCCGGCCGTCGCAGGCAACGGCGATAGCAATTTGGCACCACTGGATTTGGTGACACCGAACCAATTGGACAACAACTACTTCAAGAATTTGATGCAGAAGAAAGGACTCTTTCACTCAGATCAAGTCCTATTCAATGGAGGATCCACGGACAGCATTGTCTCTGAATATAGCCGAAACCCGGCTGCATTTTCAGGTGATTTTGCTGCCGCCATGATCAAAATGGGGGATATTCAGCCACTTACTGGTCAAGATGGGATCATAAGGAGGATTTGCAGTGCTGTAAACTAGAAGTTAAATTGTTCAACATGCACGAATATTCTTTTTACTCTTTTTCTAATTTGCTGATTGTATAGTCATTTATTTGTTTGGACGTTTATTCTTGTATTTTGGTTGGAATTATTTTTTGGGGGTAAATGTTGTATATCCAGCTTCAATGATCGTGACAACATTCTTTTGTATTCTTCAGACAATAAGATAATAAAGTATGTTTCTTGTGTTCTTTACGAGTTCAAGGGGAAAAACAAAGTTGGTTATGTTTCTTCTCCAGGCCACCTGCCTTCCTCTCCAAATACTATATACTATTACTATTATTCTTTGGTAAAACAGCACTAAATTACTTATAGACTGCCGGCCGATTGGTTAGGAATATTGATGAGAGAGAAATATACTAATGGTTAGAAAATGGATTAGGTTGCACATACTTGTTTCTTTATAAATATGTACATGGTTAGACATACATGCATAAGAGCAGTTACGGAGCACAGTTAAACTAGGGGAAATAAAAAGATGACTCTTGTTTTGGTCAATCACCTCCTTTTTGCATGTATATAAACCTTATTTATCATCATTTTATTAAGAAACTAGTTGATCCATTACCAAAAAAAAGTTACTGGTTAAAGAGAGTCCAACTCGTGAGAACGTGCAGTTAGGAACAAGTTGAGGTTTTCTTCTGACCAGGCCATCTCTGCACAATTTTGGCCCATATGTTCTATATTTGAACAATTCATTTTAAATACCACATCAAAATAGGTTTATTTGGACGCATTTGTTAATAAAGAAACAAATATTTTTTTGGGTCAAAATGGGAACTATATTGATCAAAGCCCAAAGGCAAAGTCCATCTTTTACATCAGATTAGCCATGTAGCTACCCATTAAGTCAGAAAGCCCAAAAGCCTCATAATCTATCCTATCTTTTTTTTTGCTGGAAAGGGATCTTTTATTTCAACCAAGATTCAAAAAATTACAATATGTTCTCCGTATGAAGGAAATCCTACGCCTATGTCAATATACTATTTCAAATTCTGTACAAGTTCCTGTAGTGTAACTCTACTAAAGACATCTCGTACTACTTGAGCTGGTGGCAGAAAGTGTTGTATATGTCCATGAGTCAGCAGGTTTCTCCAATGCCAAATTGCTGATATAGTATCGCGGAACCAACGCTATGCCCCTGCCGTCTCAAATAAAAGGTATAAATAGAAATATAAAATTAATCTTTAGTAAGATTCATTTATGAACTTATAGACATCCTAATCCCGTGGGTGATTATTCGGCATATATATTTTCTGTCATTTAGCTCAGCTTTTGAAGGATCAGATCTGTGTATGATTCAGTCGTTTAAAAATCTCTTTATTCATTTAATTAACTGAAAATAAATTACAGGTAATCTAAAGATAAAGACAACAAAATTGTGGAAGGCAAGTCAAAACAAAAGGTAAACTCTTAGATACTGGTATTTTATATGTATGACAACATACATACATATAAGTGGAGAACGGATTCAGGAGTGATATGTGATAAGAATTTTCCAACTAAATTAAAGTGAACATTTTATAGGGTGTCAGTGTGGCCGACAATGTTATATGAGACAGACTGCTGGCCCATCAAGAGGACACAGTCGCAGAAGATGGAAGTGGCAGAGATGTGGATGCTGAGGTAGATGTGTGAGCATACAAGGTTAGACCGGCTCAAAATGAGGTATTTAGGAAAGTTCTAGGGATGGCTAGTATAGCGGATAATATAATGGAGGGGAGACTAAGATAGTTTGGGCATGTCAAGCGGAGACAGACAACGACGTCTGTTAGAGCAATTGAAAGCCTCATTGTAGAGAGGAAAATAAGTAAAGACAGACCCAAACTGACTTGGGAGGAACAAATTATACATGACTTACTAGATTTGTACATTTTTGAGGACATGGCACAGCATAGGAGCTTATAGAGACGGAGGATTAAGGTTAGCAAGGTTTAGACAGTATATAGAGGCACCTTAGAGTATAAAAAAGGGCTTAGATACTCTCTCAACGTTAGGTTGACTTTGCAATTTTTATGTTTGTGTTTGTCTTTCATTTCTTGTCGTTCATTATGTATCTATGCAGGTACATATAGAGCCGGTGTCTCGCTTGAAGCGAAGTCTCTATCATTTAGAATGGAGGTATTCTTTGTATACCTTTCACCCTCTCCAAATCCTAACGATTGTTTAAAATATGCTGGATATGTGTTGTTGATAACATACATACATACATACATATATATATATATATATATATATATATATATATATATATATATATATATATATATATATATATATATATATATATATATATATATAGACATGCACATGCATACACCGTTAACTAGTTATATTTTCTTTAGTAGAATACACTTTCATTTAATTGATGAACAGAATTTGACCATCCACCAAAACTATCATATAAAGCATTGAACACAAACTCTATACAAAAAAAGACAAACGGCAGAATTTCATTATACCATAACTATTATTTCCCATATAAAAATTCAGTGCAAACAGAGGATACCAAACCAAATAAAAAACAAAAAAAATTGAAGTGCTTGGACGGCCAAAAACTTCTTATCATTTAGCAGGTCGACAATTTTACGTGATTTAACCATAAATATATGTTGGATGTTGCTAATTCTTCCCACTTGTTCAAGTTTCTGGGATTCTACAAACTTGCACTTCTTTCCAACAAAGGAAGAACCAAGTGGAATCAAATGTAACATGAAGATTACAGTGTTAGGACGGACAATATTGTCGTCAGTTTGCATGTTTTGTTTGTTTTTGGTGTGAGCCATAACTTTCATATTTTGACTATAATATTTCTTAATTTTATCCTCCTAGTTTGGAAATTGTTAGCTGTATCATATATGACTAAAATTAGTCACTCGTGCATATCATGCATTTTCTGCTAGTCTGACATAAAAACAATTTCTTTATACAGTTAACGTTTAGAGTTAATTATACTATGTATTTATATGTTGGATTGTTGTTGCAAAAAGTATTCATATATATATATCTTTTATTTGCAACAAGCTAACTCTTAAAGTTCATAAATCATAAAAATACCACTATATCATGATGTTATATGATATTTGCATTTATAACAGAAGCGATACTTACCAGATAAGGTAGATATATAAACCATACGGAAAGGATTTTTGTTTACAGATCTATAGGATTCGAATATGGAAGTTTTCTCGAAGACTATGGTTTTTACAAACAAGCATACAGAATATATATATATATATATATATATATATATGTGTGTGTGTGTGTGTGATCTTGAAAGTGATAATGGTTTTAACCAATAATGTCAGAAGAGAATATAAAAGTTAGATCTTCTGTATAGCATTGTATTTTTTTACTAGTCTTTTCTGACTTCTAACTAATTATCAACACATCTATTAACCAGTTTGTAATGTCCTCGTTGTTACTGTATTTTCGACTCTTAATCAATACCAATAAGCAGTTAACCATCATGAAAACTATTCGCAATATCAATAATAAAAATAATGTATCAAAAGCACCCCCCAGAAAAAAAACATAATAAAAAAAAGGCACCCCAAAGAGAAAAAAAAATATGAAAAAGGTCAATAGCGATATATGTCAACTATAACTATGAATCGTCATAATCATTAAGAACAGTTTTGTTATTGTTCACATTTTTTTTTTTGGGGTTTATGTGCAATCACTATCTTCTTTGATGAGACGAAAATCGTTGCTCCATTGTAATGTATAAAGATTTTTGTTATAGATTAAATACAAATCAAAGAATGTTCTCACGACTCAAATGATCAAGAACAGAACCCACCACTAGAGCGGTCTTGTCCTTAGAGGTGTTAAGCGAATCGAACAGTTCGCGAAATGTTCGAGTTCTATTTGTATTTGGTTCGAGTCCGTTCGTTAATTTTACTTAAATAAGTCAATTCAAACAACTATTTGGGTTCGTTTAGTTAAATGAGCCGAACTATTTGCGAATTGTTTAACTCGTTTAAACATTTATAATATTATCAAACCGAACTCGAACCAATATTAAAACTCGTTTAGCTAGACGATCCAAGACAAAAATCCAAATCCAAAAACCTATTATCCGATTTGACTCGGTTCGATTCAGTTTGTTAACACTTCTACTTGTCATCTCCGTTTTTTTTAAGAGCTGACAAGATACAAACCATAATTACATCGATTGAGTAGACAGTTAATTCTAAAATATTTTGAGCTTCTTCACTAAACTATACATGTGAACACTTGTTCATTCTAATTATTAGCCCAAGAGCAAGGAAATATAAACAGACTATGATGAGTGTATTTTCTGTATTGATTTTAAGATACTCCTACATGTGTAATAATCATGTTGATATATTTTAACAAATTTCATTTATGTATACACAGGGTGTATTGTTAGACTTGGTCGTGTAATGAATCATACGTAGACATGGAGGTTCATTCAACTTTGTCGTTCTTTGTTTACTTCAACTTCTTAATTTCCGACTATAAATATGTCCTTCCAAAACCACTCGTTCATACAACCTTCTTCAATAACCTTTTCCCCCATTTCCGCAAACATAACAGCAGTTACAGCACCTCCAGCCCGCCGCCGCCACCCCCCCCCCCCCCCCCCGATATTTTCTCTTCTTTCCTTTACTCCTTAATTTTTTTTTTTTTTCCTTTTTCCGCCAAATAATATCATCTTCCTTCTCATGATTTTGTTCACATATTTATCTTAGATTCTAAAAAAGTATACATCTCCTCTCAATTGACATTTCTAATTTCCTTTCCTTCGTTTTTTGTTGGAAAAAATTATAGAAAGGAAAATGGATGTATCAACCAGAGGAGAGAATGGTACCTTCCATCATCCTACCGCCGGCGAGCCCATCATCACCGTCGGAAAATCCGTTGTAGATCAGAATTTGAATGAGGAAATCAAGGAAAATGGAGTCGTGCCGTCGCAAGGAACAGACGTCTCGGAAAATCACGTTTTTGAGAAGATTCCGGACGCCGATGATCAGGGGGAGGAAAATGTGAAAAAGGAGATAAATGAACTAAACGACGCAGTGGAGGGAGTACCGATGGTTCAGCCGCATGTTCAGCTCCCTAAGCCGGAGGCGCCACCGGGATCGAACGCGATATCCGTGGCTCATCCTGCCGGTGAGTTCGGGCGGTCAAAATCATTGCCGGGCACCTACGAATTGGACATGCCGGCCATCGGTAAATTTATACGAGAGAAAAGCAATAGCCTATCCGCCGCCATAACAAAGCGAATATCGTCGTTAAAAGAGAACGGAAACCTCGTTTCGGACGGGGACGATTTGAAGAAATCGGAATCACACGTCACGGAATTCAAGCTTTCCGGATTGAAAGTGATAGTGAACTTCAAACCACAGATTCAGGAAGAAAAAAAGCTTCTCGGACGTGTAACCTTCTTTTCCCGATCAAACTGCCGTGACTGCACTGCCGTCCGATCATTTCTACGGGAGAAAAAGCTTAACTACGTTGAAATTAACGTCGACGTTTATACATCTCGAGAGAAAGAATTGATCGATAGAACCGGAAGTAGCAACGTTCCACAAATTTTCTTCAACGATAAGTTGATCGGAGGACTAGTCGCCTTAAATTCACTACGAAATAGCGGTATGTTGGAGAAGAAATTGGATGAAATGCTGGCTGGGAAATGTCCGCCGGGCGCGCCATCGCCGCCGGTTTACGGTTTCGACGAACCGGAGGAAGAACGGGTAGATGAGATGGTAGAGATTGTTAGGGTTTTGAGGCATAGATTGCCGATTCAGGATCGTCTGATAAAGATGAAAATCGCGAAGAATTGTTTCTCCGGCGCCGAGCTCGTCGAAGTCTTGATACACCACTTGGACTGCGGCAGGAAGAAGGTACGTTATTTTAGCTTTGTCTTTCTGTTTTTCTTTGTTTTTTTGTGCCGCTTTGATTATCAACAATAATCTATTAATATATTTTCACGATTTACAATTAATATGAGCTGACATGTGTCAAAAGATAACTAAGCTTTAGTTTCGTGTGACTTTATCGTGCAAATTCCAAATTTTGTAGTTACTTGTGTATGCTGTCAATTATTAGGTGACAAATAAAGTAATATGTATATCTATATATATATATATGTTCTTTAACTAAAACAATAAAAGGAACTCCTAATTTTATGTTGATTCTCTTTTTCTTTCTTTTGCTTGCAAAACTAGTTGACTCTAACGACAATTTTGCTGTTTTTGGAAATGGTTGTAGATATGGTTGTTGTTGAAGAACTAGTTGAATTGGACTAATTGTAGCCTTTGTGGAGAATATGAAGGGTCTAAGTTACTACTACCATAAACCAGAAACATTAAAGAGATTGAAGCTATGAAGTTAAGACACATTAATATCAAAATAGATATAAATTGCGAACATGTGTAACAATAAAGTCAAATTCTGGTGGGAAGACATTTTGAATTAATATTAAACTTGAAAAAACAGATAAATTTATGACGGAGAAGTCCAAAGTTCATGTGACATCAACCCTTGTACTGCTTGAAGAAGGACGTAATTAATGAGCGGGCAATTAAAAAGGGCGGACTTCTCGTTTTATCCCAAGTAGGTTAGTGGTAAATATACTTTGGCGTGTCTGCTGGAATCACGATGAGATCTTTTCACCCATATCCCTCTTCCCATAGTTCACAACGTGGCAGCAGAGATGGTGAGACTATATGAGAGGATGGAAAAAAAGAAGTGTATGAGGAGGTGATTGTCACGTGGTGGGCGATGAGGATAAAGGTGAAGGATTTAGGCCAGAAGATCTCAACCCGATGGAATCTGGCGAGGTAATAATTGATAACTTTTAGTTGCAGGATTTGTTTGTTTAAGAAGACAAAAACAAACGGCAGTTTGTTGGGTTCGTTCGAATCTAACAGTTACCAGAGGTTGACCAAAACAGATTTCCTTTTGCTTTATAAGTAGTACATGAATTAATACAAAAGTAAGCAGCATCTTATAGGTTTCATCTACCTTAGATTCTGCGTTTTAGAGTTTATTTCATTTTGTCCCTCGAACGATAACGCCAACCGACATATTCACTCGGTTTAATCAAATATTTTATGTTGTTTCAGTTTAGTTTCACTACTCAAAATTTGTTTTTCTTCATATTATAAAAGATAAGATATAAACATGTTGGAGAGTTAAACCCAAAAAAAAAAATGATGTGATGAGCATAACTCAATAGTTTCATCTTGAATTGTTATAATCGGTGTGACATAAAGCCATTAAGAAAATTAGTCTTAGGAAGATAATCAATTAGTCTTAGGAAGATACAATATATAAATTTTGAAGTTAAAAAAAAATTATATTTGTTACATAGAGTCCTTTTTGGTTCACCATTAGCAATTTACTATACCATACTCTGACATTATTTTTATAAAACAAGTTTTATAGTTGTCAATGAAAAGATCTCCGTATTTTTTTTATGCAATATCCTTCAATGTAAAAATAACTATAAACACGCTTACTTTAAGGTGTATTATATGTGGACTTACATATACTATATCTTGAAGTAAGTGTGTATGTGGTTTTTTTCCTTGTGAGAAGGATATTAGAGAGGAAGTGTGAATATTATTATTTAGGAGGAGTAATTAGCATTATTGCAAGGTATGCGAGCAAGCATGCAGTATGACGAGAGGTCTTCTCCACAGTAGGAGAAATCAACTCTAATTTGTCTTGAGAACGTAACTTTCTTCAAAGTCACTTCGTCTTCTATATTCAAAATGTCACCGTCATAGTTACTAAAAAATATTACATTCAATCCAATAAACTATTACATATAAGTCGGAAATGCCAAAGATATTTTAGACTATTTTGTACACCACCGCCTAAGACAATATTTTTAAGGCTTATGTCACACATACAAACGTTGCAAATATTGTCGTCAGAAATTTGACTCAACATCTGGAATAAAGGATTTTAAATCAGAATTTATAAAACAGGCTTCGCAATACACGGACGACATTAACAATAGGCCGTACGATGATTTTGTGTTTGATATCATTTATATTTAACTGTAAGAGCATAAATATTGGTAATAGTTGAATCCTATTTTTGAATCTTGCTGTATATGTATCTAGTAAACTGACCTAAAACTTATCTCTAATCTGTTCCTGTTCTGTGTTCTTTTTGTCTTCCACAATTGAAGTAAATTAATCTGTGGACAAAGTCGGACCTTTTTCCTTCTAAGAAAGCTCATCTTTTTTCTTCTTCCGAATTTAGTGGTTGCAGAAAATGTTTTTTTTTCGTGGTCCCATGTTTCTCTAGTCAACTCCAAGAATGACTCTAACGTTTGGCGCGGTTCCATCTTCTAGTGCCAGAATTTGAAGTTTGATAATGATCCATTGACTCGGTTTTGAGACGATTTTCAAGTTGACTTGGTATAAACAGCGCCATGACGTCATTGTGCACTCATTTCATTATTTATTTTCATATTGCATTTGACTTGAGAGACGAACAGAATCCTTGATCTGTTTTTAATAATTACCCCTCTGCTTGAAGCCTTAACATAGCTATCCCTTCAGTTTTTTCCCCCTTTCTCTTTTGTGACAAATTATCTATGAGAAAAGAGAACATTTATATGAAAGAAGTTTGAGTTTATCTTTATGCTTTATTAGGTACCGTAACTGTTGTTACCTCAGTAAAACAAAGTATTAACTAGTTTTTCGTTTTCAGTGTTGTTTTATAACATTCTGACTAGCGTATTTAACCGTTTTAACAATTGGGTAGTGGTCTTGTTATGTAGAGTTGAAACACCCCTTCTTGTTGCACTTCTAACTTCATTTAATAATACTTAATTACCGACCCATTCTGCATTTGTCTGGGGAACGTGCATTCCTCTGTAATGGTTACCTTTTCAGCTTTGATGTCTTAAATCACTCTTGCAAGAAATACAAATCTTGACTTGTTCCATCTTGTTTAGGCAGTTGAGACTGGGAAGCAATTGGCGAGAAAGCACTTCTTTCATCATGTCTTAGGGTAAGCCTTAGCTAAGTGATATTATAGATTAAGATCCACCTTCACATCATTACTTTTATGATTGTTATTTCGTTTTTAATGGACAAATGGGATTTGTTTCTGCAAATTTTTAGCTTAATCTTTTATTTGATGGACAGGGAAAATGAATTTGAAGATGGAAACCATTTGTACAGATTCTTAGAGGATGAACCTTTCATTCCAAAATGCTACAATTTCCACGGCTTGACTCACGACACTGAACCCAAGGCTGCAGCATTCCTAAGCCTAAGATTGACAAGGATAATGACTGCAATACTTGAGGCTTGTGCCTCTCATGATCGCCGCCATCTTGATTATGTAGCAATCAGCAAAAGTGAAGAGTTTAGGAGGTAATCTCTCGAGTATATTCCTTACTCTCCATCAGTTCAAGTTTCCATAGCCTTGGCTGAATAGACACATTCTTAATTAAATATGTTTGTTAACTTAGATAAGCATTTTGTTAAGGAAAAAAAAAACTTAGATAAGCATTCTGATGAAGTAGGGACCTTTTTCAACTGGCCAATTAGGCCATCTAATCCATTTTCAAGATTTTTGCTATTCTCAATGTTACAGATATTATAACTTGGCTGAAATTACCCAATTGTCTTCACATTCTGATTTTTCTTTTCCTTACCTTTTGTTCTTATGCTTCTAAATTCAGATACTTAAGTTTAACCCAAGATCTGCAAAGAGTCAACATGTCATCAATGTCAGAACTGGAGAGGCTGGCTTTCTTTATAAATCTGTACAACGCTATGGCCATACATGCAATAATCAGGGTCGGCCATCCAGGGGGAATGATTGATCGAAGAGCATTTTTCTCTGACTTCAGTTATGTGGTTGGTGGTGCTTCTTATTCCCTAACCACAATAAGGAACGGTATACTCAGAGGCAACAGAAGAGCACCATTTTCACTCATCAAACCGCTTGGCAACGGAGATAAACGTTTGGAGGTGTGTAAAAATCTTCCTTTCTCCCTGTGGTCTGATATAAATACTCTGCCTTCAAACCCAGGTGGTTGTTTGGCTCGCTCCAAGTATGGAGCTCGCTTCATCAGTTAAAAAACCCTGCAAGAACGCGTTATTTTATATCGAGTTGATAAATCACACCAGATTTATTATTCCTCAGGAGGTTTTGGCAGATGTGTCAAACTTTCTGACTCACTGTTTTGATTGACAACGGAAATTATCATATTTAAAGACTCATTAAACTAAAGAAAAAAGACATTGATGAAGTAGCTACAGAGAAAGACACGTTGATAAGAAGTAAACTTCTTTCGAAGTTCCAATAACCCCTCTATTTTCCAAGTCATCACAAGTGTTCTTCATTTGATTATACTTTTCTCTGTTATCAGCTGGCACTTTCCAAAATCAATCCATCAGTGCATTTTGGTCTTTGCAATGGCACCCGATCAAGCCCGGCCGTGAAGTTTTTCACACCACTAAGTGTTGAATCTGAGTTACGTTATGCCGTAAGGGAGTTTTTCCAGAGGGATGATGCGTTGCAGGTTGATCTATCAAAGAGAACTGTTCACCTCTCTAGGATGTTCAAGTGGTAAGTTACCTAAAATGTTTGGATTCCCCTACCCTTTTCAGGTTACTGTAACGGTGTTCTTGAACCAAAAAGTATTGAAACCTGTACAGGCAACAAATCAGATAGATAACACAATTACTAAAGATGATTGAAACTGGACAAAAGATCTGTTATGTGTGCCTTGCTGCTCTGTATAGTTTCAGATAGAGTTTGGCCAAAGATGCAGTGTTCGGTGATTATGTCGATGTCCTCCTAGTCAGTTGCCAATAGATTGTAGGGTGAAGGCCTACTATACAATGTGAAAAAGCGCCCTTACATCGTTGGGAAATAGGCTACTTGAGCAAATATACTAGAAAAACATTCATGTTGGAGGGCTTGAACAATGCATAGTTAGCCAATCTATCTGAGTTGTGACCTAAGGCAGAACCCATTACAAAAACTGAAGGACCATAAAGCTTAGATGTAAGTTCTATATCTTAATAGCATACGCCTCTCTACGCTCATTTAAGTGTGTTTTCTCAATCTTTCTTGCTTGGTAATCTGCATTCTACTCTTCCACAGGTATAGCACAGATTTTGGGAATGACAAAGAGATTCTAAAATGGATAATTGGGTACCTGGATGCAACCAAGGCAGGCCTTTTGACACATCTTTTGGGTGATGGAGGGCCTGTACATATTGTTTACCAAAGCTATGATTGGTCGCTCAACTCCTAAGATTGAGTTTTCTTACGAGAGAGAAGAGTAAAAGGAAAAATTGAAAAGAAAAGTATTCCAGAGGTTGAGAATTCTCCCTCGGATACCACATCATTTCTCAGCAATCTTCTTATACACGGGCTTGTTTTATCTATTATTTTCAGGCTTTTCTGTTTTCTGTTCCACCTTGCCACCGCAATTGTTCGGCATAACATACAAATATTTGTACATAAGATTTAGACTTTTGGACAAAAGATCCAAAGTTTGCAACAAACAGAACGTTGTTGCTCTTGCGAAAAGAAAATTTATACGAGTGTGGGTTTCAGCAAAATTTGGATGTTCAGGATTACGCAGGTCATTGGCTCACAAAGAAAATAACCTTTCTCATAGGAAAAACTAGCAAAGAATTTCCAGAATAAAACATTCTTATGAAAGTGGGATTATGTAACTGAGAAGAATGCATAAATGAAGCCGAAAACAAAAGCAAAAAAAATACCCACATTCTTTGATAACAGGAACGTCCCGAAGACGAAATTCTTCTATACGCACATGGTATGAGAAGCTATTAAATTCTATAATTTGAGGACTGGCTAAATGTCCGTTGGACAAAATTATGTTTGACAAATTTTCACAATTTGAAGATAATGTTGGAAAACTTATCTTGCATTTGAATTATTTGACTCAGTAAAATTCTTCATAAAATACAAAGTTGATGTTCATATCCAATCAAAACCTCACGTGGCAACATGGCATCTGGACATGGGTAAGGAGACACAATAAACGACCAATCAAAACCTCACGTGGCAACGTGGCATCTGGACATGGGTAAGAGGAGACAATAAACGGCCAACCATAGGTCAGGCAAGGTGTGAATCCACATTTTAAATATGCTTTGTTACCATGTTGAAACTTGAGCTTACATGAATTGAGACACATATACACTCAAAACCTTAAGGCAATGAGTGTGATATCTCATCCTCATATAACCCATGTATCTTATCTCAAAGTGTCTAATATGAGACAATATTCTCAACATACAATCCAAATATAATTTAAATTATATGAAAGTGGAGTGCCATAGAGCATCACTCAGTCACCTCTAACCCAGATAGCATGGGGTACAAGGAATCGCGTATGAATTGTGCAGACGAGATCTCTTTGTTCCAAGATTATGCTTCAATCATTGTTCTAGTCAAAATAATCATGATTATCTTAGTTTAATAATGTGCCATTATCTGCTCTCTTTATTTCGTGTTGATGGATGTCTGCCTCCTTCTCCAAGTTGATTTGTCTAGGAAATGCTCAAATTGCATAATTTTCCTTGCAATTGAAAAAATAAATGAAAATTTTTAAACAAGTGCACTTTGTGTGAAGTGTTCAGTCAATCTCTCGGTCATAAATTGTGAAACTACTTTTTATCCTTAACTACCGCAAAATGTGTCCTAAATCTCTTGGAGTTTTCCTTCCTCTTTAAGAGACAAGCTCCTCTTTCTACCAAAAAGTAGCTTATCTTGTCAAAACCGTGCACTTCAGCCTAAACAAACACAAATTATTTAACTACCACGCCATCTCCATTTCGTCTTTGGAGAATCAGTTGTTGGAGTTAATCAACAATGTTTCGACAAATGGATGTCAAGCACAAATGTCAGCATCAAGAGTAAAATGGTTCAGATCATAAACTTGGGAAACTATTAAAGGGTCATCAAGCATTTTAAACAAAACCTAGCTTCCGGTAAATGGATGTCGAACAGAAGCAAAATGGCCAGGATCCTCTTCTAAGATTAACAAACTCATACTGTTCAATAAGAATCCAAATCAAAAAGATTACTGTTGATCTTTTCTTCCACTCCTTGATTTAGTTTCTGAAACCAACGCTTTAACACACAGCCGTGGTTTTGTGCTGATGAGCGGTCGTGGTAGAACTGAAACACCAACCATCACTCTCTTGCCAGGAATTCCAGACACCGGCAATACCTCAACAAGCACAGCGAGCTGCAAATACGTCGAACAGTTAAGACATGACAAGAACATCCAAAGGAACCAATTAAGTACAATCAGTTTTACCTCTGGGCTTTTCAGATCCACCACTGAATCAGCAACTACACCTTTCACCGTAGCTGCCACAAGACTAAAGCATTTGCCGCGATCCAGCAGCAAGGACACAGGAGCACCACTAGAACTTGCTCTTTTGTCCGTCTCATTCTCCTCAATGCCTCTTCGGTTATATCCAACTGCAAACTGTCAAATCTAAGGGTGAGCTAATCATCTATCATCTATATGCGTACTCCAGCTCATAAACATGATACAATCACCATAAAAATGTTTCAGACAATACGAATGCAATTTCTTAATGGCACAGTTCGTTTAGCTTCTTATTATACTTTATGCAGACCCAATTAGATGGCAGATGTCTTTAGGTCAGTTCCGGCACTCACCTAAGCTGAATAAATTTTATTTTTCCTCTCTGCATATCTTCATGAAACAGATGGAAATCAACCACATCGACTCACATTTTTTTCATTAAAAACAAAAAAGGTCACAACAAACCTTTAGAGGCATCGTAATCTTGTTCTGCTTATCATTGACGAACTGATTGACTAGCCGAGATACAACCTTTTGCAGTTCCTCCTCATGAAGACAACAAGTAGATTGGATAGGAAAAATTCGATGACACCAACTGCATCACAGTATTGATGCAGGTATTTAGAAACTCCTCCAACAGTAAAAGAAAACCTAGAGAAGCCATTCACAAAAAC